>CALNHX010012118.1:0-27323 GCA_940337035.1 Agriotes lineatus
GTATTTTTAAGTGAAACAAGGTTAACAAAGAATATTCAAGACGGTGAAATAAGTTTTCGGGGTTATGTCACCATTCGTTGTAATTCCGCAAATCGACACACTGGAGGGGTCGCAATTGTTGTGCGTAATATTAAATTCAAAATAATGTCAAACTTTTCATTTAACAACGAAGTCTGGCTTCTATCAATTTACATCACGCAAAGATTTCAAAACGGATAGTACACTGCTGTTTACCGTTCTCCAAGCGCCAGTACTGCAAGATTTTTAGAGCAGTTTAAAAAATAGTACGGCGATACAATTTCAGACCACACCAAGCAATTAATTCTAGGCGATTTCAACTGGGATATCTCGAAAGACTCATTCTACACAAGCAAGCTCCTACGATTAATAGATACATTGGGTTTAAATCAACTCGTACCCCAATTTAAACGCTCAACAAAAAATTCCAATACAATAATTGATTCCACAAATTTCTGAACATAGTGCAATTGTTGTGACGAAACGAAAGAATGCGCTTAATTATGACAGCAGTTTTGAAAAAGTTAATATTACAAAACGTACGCTAATTACTCCTCACAAAAACAGCTTCATAAACTGAATAAATATAGCTGGGTCACATTATTAGATAGTAAAGAATCGTGCCACACATATGGTCAGCAGAAAACAAAATTCCGTAAATGACCTCCTTGACAACAAAACAATTGCACTTAAAACTCACACCCCATGGTTTTGCGAAACGCAATAAAATGTACAAGACCGCTAAACTTAAAAAAAATACGCGGGACTGGGAAAATTATAAATATATCGGAATTTTTACAGCAATAAAATTAAGGACAGGAAAAACCAATATTATGAAAATAGAATAGAACACTGTCGTTGAAATCTGAAGAAGATGTGGAAAACTGCCAAATCTTTAATGAAAGGACGAACAAATACTTCTTCAAACATTTTACTTGACGGAGAAAAAATTAACAGTGCCGGGATATTGCTAATGAATTTAATCAGTACTTTGTAAATAGCATATTAGAGCTAAACAAGTTCATTATTATAAACGACCGTTTTGATGAATCTACGTTTCCGGATAATATCAGTACTTTTCAATTTAAAACAATTACATTAAAGAATATTAAAAATGCAATAGCTAACCAGTTCTAGGTGAGATATTTGTTCAGTTAATAAAACAGTCTCTCGGAACAGGGGGCTTTCCAGAATCATGGAAAATATGTAGAGTTGTTCCAGTACCTAAAGTTAAATTAACTAACAAATCCAAATCTTTTTAGATGAACATGACATTATAAGTAAAAACCAATCAGGATTCAGAACTAAACATTCGTGCGAAACAGCGTTAACGTTGGTTCTTATGAATTGGAAAAGTGACTTAGAATAGATTATAAACGTGCATTTGAGACTATCGACAGACAACGGTTAGTGAATAAACTATATAAATATGAAATACGTAGTAAGAAACATATGTGGTTTCAAATTTATCCTTCTCATCGACTACAAACCACATACTTCAATCACTGCCAGTCAAGCGACATGGAAAACAACTTGGGTGTACCCCAAAGCTCTGTCTTGGGTCCATTATTGTTTATTTTGTATATAAACAATTTGGAATTGAATCTAAGACATTGTACCATTAATCTGTTTGTAGATAGTACATTAGTGACAGTTATTAACGAATATGTAAGAAATGCTGCTAATAAAATGAATATAGATTTAAAAATTATTTCTAAGTTGTTAAAAGGTAATAAACTGAAATTGAATATCTCAAAAACGGAAGTAATAATTTTATCAGGTACTAATGTAGAATCGGTTAATAAAATTACAATTGAAAACTTGGAAATAGAAAAGGTTTCTCAAGTTAAATATCTAGGAGTAATTATGGATGATAAATTAAACTTCAAAGCACACGTAGCTTATGCAATTAAAAAGGTAGTTAAAAAAATAGGCTTATTAAGTAGAATACGAGATCCAAGAACTAAAACTTATCAACGAGAGGGCCATGAAGGAAATTGACAGCCTGAAACGAGAAGTGAAGGTATCAAATGAGAAAATAGAGAAGTTAGAAGGTGAAAAGAGAATGAAAAATATAGTGATACAAGGGATAAAAATGGGAGCAAGGAACCCAATGGTACTAAAAGAGGACATGGAAGGGTTTCTAGACAGGGAACTGGGTGTAACCCTAAAAGTAGAATCAGCAAGGAAATTGAATGAACATACATGCCTGGTTGAACTAAATAGCAAAGGAGATAAGAACACAATAATGAGAAGCAAAAGCAAACTGCGTAACTGTCGAGAGCAAGTCTACATAAACGACGATATGACGAAAGAGGAAAGAAAGGTCCAAGAAATAATCCGGAAACTAGCCAAGGAGGAATCAGCTAAAGGTGTAACAGTCAAGATGGGATACCAGAAGCTGATAAGCGGGGAGAAAACCTGGATATGAAACAAGAAAACCCAAAAATTGGAGACGTTTACTAAGGAGCGAAACAGACCAACGGTAAGAACACCAAAAAACTAGCAATAGGAAAGTACAAAAGATGGGAAACTAGAGAAATGACTAATGCAAGGAAAACGGAAAAAAGAAAACAAGAGAAAATCAAAATGTAACTATAAAAAGGTCAAGGAAGAAATTAGTAGATGAAGTGAAAAACGAAAATACAAAATACGATGGGAAAAGGATACTTAAAATGGCAATATAGAACATTAGAAGCTTAACGGGCAAAGAAAATGAACTACTACAGAAATTTGAGAATTACGACCTAGACATACTAGCGATCGCCGAAACTAAAAAGAAAGAGAGTCAGAACATTGAACTAGGTGGCGGACACCAATTGATACTAAGTGAAGTCAAGGAGGAAGAGAGAGCCGCAGGAGGAGTGGGATGCATAATTAAAAGCAAATGGAGTAAATACATAATTAGATGGGAGTGCACTTCGCATAGAATTCTGAGACTAGAACTTAAAATAGAAAATTTGGAAGCAAATAATATGCTGATATTGTACGGCCCGAACGATAATGAACCAGAGGTCAATAAAGATGAATATTGGGAAGAAGTTACAGATATAGTAGATGAGATTAAGGGGGAAGTAATTATCCTTGGAGACCTAAACGGCAGAGTGGGCACACAGGATGATAGTACAAGGGGCGCCATTGGAAAGTATGGAGAGACGACCCGAAATAATAACGGAAGGGGGATTATTGGCTTAGCATACAAAATAATCTTTTAACAGTGAATTGATTTTTTAAACATAAGGACGCCCACAAGTATACAAGAGAAGTCAAAAGCAGAGGAGAAAGATCAATCATAGACTACCTACTAATCCAGAGAGCAAGCAGGGGTAAAGTAAAGAACGTAATAGTAAGAAAAGGAGCAGAGATCGGTAGTGACCACTATCTACTAGTATGTAAAATATGCATGAGGCCACGCATCCCAGAGAGTAATAAAGCAAGCAAAATACATACATCAAACACCACACAAGAAGCAATAAAAGCATACAAGTTAACAGATGGGAAAATAGCACAAAAATACAGAGAAAACCCAGAAACAAGGTTATTAAATACACAGAACTACATCCAGGGAAAACATTAAGATCTCAAGTGGAGCTGGTATAAGATCGCACTGGTAGGTATGTGGCACAATACGAACAAATAGGAATAGACATACAAAGCAGTCTGACAAAGTGGTCTGATGAAATCAAACGCGAGGTAAAACTGAAAAAGGACAAATGGAAGCAATACTTAAAAGAAGGAACACAAGAAAGTTATGAGAAATATAAGGAACAAAGAGTGGAAGTCAAAAGGCTGTAAGACTAGCAAAGACAAAATCGTGGGAGGATTTCGGCACTAAAATGGAAAAAGATCACTACACAAACCAAAAGCTCTTTTATAAGACTCTTAAGAATGCAAGAACGGGAAATCGACAAGCTGGGACTAAGCAAGTCAAGGATAATAATGAGAAGGGTCTTACTGAAGGGAATCAAATAATGGACAGATGGAGGCAGTATTTCGAAGAACTCTTAAGCACGGAGGAAGTAGAGGAGGATGAGGAAGAGAAAACAAATGAAGATCAAGAAGAAGTCCAAGTGGCAGAAGAACTACAAGTAGAAGATGTGTCAGAAGCGATAAGAGTACTTAAAAAAGGGAAATCTGCAGGTCATGATCGAGTAACCGGCGAAATGCTAAAGAATATGGAACCTATAGGATTCGAGACGTTAACTTCAATATTCAACCAAGCTTGAAAGGAAGGAAAAGTGCCACTAGATTGAAAAATTGGCATCACAGTTCCGATTTTCAAAAAGGGTGACAAGCGGGAGTGTAAAAACTACAAAGGGATCACCCTACTGAGCGTACCATCGAAGATATATGAACGGATTTTGGAAAAAAAATTAGTGAGGCAAATTGACGGATCGTTAGAACAGTCGCAAAGCGGATTTTGAAAGAAGCGTAGTATAAACAACCATATTTTCACAATCAAACAAATCGCAGAAAAGTCCCTAGAAAGAAATATTGAAACGTACCAAGCGTCTATAGCCTTCGATAGAATCTCGAGAACCAAAGTCCGAACAATCTTAAAAAAAAAGAAAAGTGGAGCATAACCTAGTATCAGCTATAATGAGACTGCACGAGGGGAACAAAAATTATATAAGAACGGACAATAGGCAATCAGAAGAATTTAAAGTAGATAGCGGACTAAGGCAGGAAGGAGTACTAAGCTCTATACTTTTCAACATAGTTCTCGACGACATATTGAAAGAAACAAGGGGAAAAACGGCAAAGATGTACATTGGACACAGACACATGAAGCCAATATACTTGAAAGAATGTGCTTTTCCACACGATCTGGTAATATTCGGCAGAAATGAAAGAGATTTACTAAAAAACCTACAAACCTGGAATAAAGCACTGATGTCAAGCAACATGAAAATAAATGCAGAAAAAAACAAAAATAATGGTTACAGGTAGAGACGGTGTATATATAAAGACTACATTGAATGTGAAGACACTAGAACAAGTAAAGACGTTTAAATACTTAGGGGTAAACTTCAGCAACAAAGGACAACACGAAGTGGAAATAAACGCAAGATTGGAAAATACATCTAGGCTATTCACAGCTTACGAAATACATTCATAGGGAAAGGAGAGGTCTTAGAGAAGACCAAAATAACAGTTTACAAAACTGTGTTTGCTCCGACACTAATATATGGTTATGAAACGTGGGTCTTAACACCAGCCATAAAGAGTAAATTACAGGCAATGGAGATGATATACATTCCCAAAGTAGCTGGCGTCACCAGAAGGCACAAAATTAGAAATAGGGATATACGAAAAAAACTAAACGTGGAACCTGTATTAAAAACAGTCGAAGACCGAAAACTGACCTAGTTTGGACATCTCATTAGACTAGGAATCGAAAGACCGGTGAAACAAGCGTGGGAAGCAAGAAGACACTAGAGGAGACCGAAGAAAAGACCAAGGAAAACGTGGGACGACAGTGTGAGAGAGATATTGTCAGACAGAGAAATAAATATGGTACAGGCAAGAAATATGGCGAGCAACAGAAATGAGTGAAGAAAATTTATCCATAATAACAGAAATCAGTAGAATACATTATTCACCCTACACCCTTGAAGGGTAAACAGGGTTAAATTATATATAGATTACATATACAGTATGTCCAAGATAAGGAGGGCCAGTATGGGGATCTCGGTAATGGTAAGAGATACAAATTTGGTTAAATGGGAAGAAAGTTGCGCAAGTAAAGGACTAAAAAAATGACGTCTAGAAATCCTTGATATGATTTTTCGTTTTTGAGATAGCTCAAAAAAACCGAATTTTTGTATTTTCTTTTTAATTTTTTTCTGGCGTTAATATTAAAGTTAGAGCGAAACTGATTAAACTTCTTTATAGCAACTTTTAGTGGACTTAATGATTACGTTATCAATTTTTTTATCCGACGTTTCGTCTTCGAGAAACCATCATCAACTTCATTTTTTTAAATACGGACCTGGTTTTTTTATGCCAAATTTGCAAAGCCCGTGTTACTCTAAATTCAACAATGTACCACATATTACGATTTAATTACGTTTCGACCTTTTTTCTGATCATCATCAGAAAATTTTTTAGATGCGGACCTGCATTTCTCATAATTTTGTAAAAATAAGTTCATACAGTAAGTTAGGCCTTTTTACATGCCGTTAAAATATTAACATGCACATCATAATGTCATAATTCTGATACATTAATTTAATAACCAACCAATAACTATTAACAATGAACAAAAAAGAAATGAACAAAAGATAGACAGAAAGAATAACAAAACGAACATCGAAACCATTTAATAGGCATTAAATTTACAGAAGGTATTCAAAAAGGTTGCCATCATTCTCTATGCATAAATAACATCTAACTGTAGAATCTAAAACATTATTCAGCAATACTGGCGTTATACTTTGAAAGGTTTCAAGAACCAATCTTCTAAGTTCTTCTTCTATTTCAAAACGTTAAATACCTATTACATTGTTTCAAGGCTCGTTTTCTCATTCTTTCTGCCTATCTTTTGTTCATTTATTTGTTGTTTATTGTGAATAGTTATTGGTTGCTTATTAAATTAATGTATCAGAATTATGACATTATGATGTGCATTTTAATATTTTAACGGCATGTAAAAAGGACTAACTTACTGTATGAACTTATTTTTACAAAATTATGAGAAATGCAGGTCCATATCTAAAATATTTTCTGATGATGATCAGAAAAAAGCTCGAAACGTAATTAAACCATAATATGTGGCACATTGTTGAATTTAGAGTAACAAGGGCTTTGCAAATTTGGCATCAAAAAACCAGAACCAGTGCGAAGATAAGAAATCCTTAGAAAAACTGCAGAATAAAGCAAAGGCCGAGTTATCAGATAACTATGTTGTTGAAATTCCAAATTTAATTCGTCCAAAATTACTGATTGTTGGTATACATGAAAAATATTTGAATGATGAAAAGGATTTTTTGCAGAGCATAAAAAGTCAAAACTGTTTAAATGGATTGGATTCCGATAATATAGAGTTTATTAAAAAATATATCCCGTACAATAAGAAGTTGTATAATGTAATCTTAGAAGTGTCGTCGGACATTTTTAAATGTTTGGTAAATAGCAAGAGAGTATTCTTGGAGTGGGACAGCTTTCTAGTTTTTGAATATATCGCAGTATTGCGATGTTTTAAGTGCTGGAAGTATGGTCACAAAGCGCAACACTGTAAGGCGGAACAAATTGTATGCCCCTTATGTAATCAAAATCATAAAAGTACAGATTGCCAGTCACATTCATTCGAATGTACAAATTGTAAATATGCTTCTCAAGTCTTAAAAATACCAAATATTGTGTTTAACCATACTGTATTTGATAGAAACTGTGTTTGTTATAAGAGAGCCCAAGAAAAACAACAAAATAGAACACAGTACGCATAGCAACTAAAAGGGTCATACGCATCTGGAGTTCCTAAGGCTGTAGATATCCTTCACGTCAATATACAGGGAATAACAACAAATATATTGCAGTTGGCTGATTTCTTAAGTAAAACAAGTCCGTGCATCATGTGTGTCACGGAGACTCATGTGACATCACATATTGAAAATACAGAATTTGATGTTCCTGATTATCAAACTGTGGTGTGTTACTCTGACAGCCGACATACGGGAGGAGCTATAATTTATCTTAAAAATTGCTTTAGATATGAAGTATTATATAATGAGTCAGTAACTAATACCTATTGGATCTTAGTCCTTAAAATTCATATTAATCTAAATACACTTATAGTTGGTACATGCTACAGATCTCCTAATTCTAGAGCCAATGATTTTTTAGAAATGCTACAAGAAAAGTTGAATGAAGACATTATTCAAGAAAATACTTCTTATATATTAGGAGATTTAAATGTTGACTTGTTGACAGATACAAGCAAGGCAAAAAAATGTAGGGAAGTTTTTGAGGCTGCTGGTTTTAGACAAATTGTAACAAAAGAAACACGGGTTACAAACACCTCATCAACTCTTTTGGATCACATCATTACAAATGATTTTGATGCCATAGAATTGCCACGAAACTTTCCTATTATAAGTGATCATCAGATTGTGGGTACTCAACTTTGGATAAATAATACTGATTTTCAAGAAAGAACACTCTTTAGACAATATCGGAACCTAAATGAAAATATGACCTCAGCTTTAATTTTAGAACTTATAGGAAAAAACTGGAATAATACATCTGCAGACGTAAATGTGTTGTATACCGACCTGATGCATAATATACAAAGTGCTCTTGATACCATTGCACCGGTGAAACAGTGTCAGATGAAAAGATACACATGGACCTCGGAAGAAGTGCGTAAAGCTCAAAAAGAAAGAGACCTTGCATATAGGAGATTCTGTATAACTAAGCAAGAGGAAGATTGGGCAGACTATAAGCAAAAAAGAAATACAGTCACTTCAAAGCTACGCTCCGAAAGAAAAGCGTACTTTGAGTCTAAGATTGATGGTTGCAAAGGAAATGGGAAAAAAATGTGGAAGACTCTAAAGGACTTATTGGGACGCAGAGGAAAAATCACCGATTTCTCGGGGGTTAATTTTGGATCATACAATGGGGAGATTGAGGATAATTTTAATGACTTTTATTTGGATAGTTTAAAAGAAGTGATTGATAGTATTGAGAAGGTAAACTGGGATGGTGCTGATCTCCGGGAACTCGGTGAAAATAAACAAACAAGTTTTCTGAAATTTAAGACCATCAATATATCAGAACTAAAAAAAGTTGTGTTTAATCTTAAAAACAAATGCACTAGCGACAATAATTTAAGTATAAAATTGTTGAAGGATATCTTTTGCGTGATCGGATATCCCTTATTGCATTTAATAACAGTGTCGTTAGAGTCAGGTACATTTCCTAGGGACTTAAAAACCAGTGTTGTAGTACCAATACCAAAAGTGACAAAGCCGGGTACTCCCGGGGAATTCAGACCAATAAATTTATTACCGACTATAAACAAAACAAATAAGGTCCTACTTTGAAGAAAATAATTTACTTTTTGAAGGTCAATCGGGATTTAGGAGCAGTCACTCATGTGAGTCTGCTATTCAGCACGTGACTGCAGCTTGGAGAGAAGACATTAATAAGAGCAATGTTGTCTTAAGCGTATTTGTAGACTTAAAACGCGCATTTGAAACTATTGACAGAGACATTTTAATAAACAAATTAAAGTTTTATGGTGTCGGTGCTGGGGTTCTGGAATGGATTGAAAATTATCTTAAAGACAGATATCAAAGTGTAAAAATAGAAGATAGACTATCAGCAAAGAAACTTAACAAATGGGGAGTTCCGCAGGGCAGTGTATTGGGACCTCTATTATTCATAATATACATCAATGATATTCATAAAATCCTAAAAAACAGTTTCATTAGTCTCTTTGCTGATGATACTCTTATTTCTGTGTCTGGGACTGACTTTGAGGAAATTACTACAAGGTTAAATCATGAACTGTCAATACTATATAAGTGGCTGTGTGTAAATAAGTTAAAGTTGAATGCTCAAAAAACTAAATGTATGATTTTAGGAAGTAAGATAAATTGTAAAAAATTTAGTGATAGGAATTTAGCAACTTATTTGGACAAAGTAATTATTGAATATGTACAAGAAATCAAATATTTAGGAATCTTTCTAGACCCACAGCTAGATTTTTGCAATCACGTTCAATATCTATCTAAGAAATTAGGAAAAAAAATTGGGTTTTTTAAAAGAATATCAGTACATCTATCTGCCTGGACTAAAAAAATGATTTATAAGACAATCATTTTTCCCCATTTTAGCTATTGCATGTCTCTTTTGATTTCATGTAATAAAAATGATATAAATAAGCTTCAAGTGCAACAAAATAAAGTTATGCGAATACTGTTAAGCTGTGACAGATATACACCTATTAATTATATGTTAACAACACTAGGTTGGCTCTCTGTTAGGCAGAGTATAGATAAGGCAAATTTAGTTTTAATTTATAAAATTGAACACAACTTATTGCCAAAAAATTTAAATTTATACTTAAAAAAAAGGTCAGAAATTCACTCGTATAATATAAGATCAAAAGAAAATTACAATGTAGTACAAGTAAAAACAACCAAACTTCAAAAATCATTATTTTATGAGGGTGTCTGTCTTTTTAACGCTCTGCCTGCAAACATTAAAGCGTCTTTAACATTAAACGAATTTACTCGATTAGTAGATAGTTTTATTTTGAATCAGTAAGTTAAGTATATTATATTTTTGTCTACTTAGTAAGTTACATACTGTAAATTTAATTTTGTAATTGAAATTGTAGAATTTAGTAGCCAAGTGCTAAATAAAAATTTCTTTCTCTTTTCTCTTTTCTCTTTCTCGAAGACGAAACGTCGGATAAAAAAATTGATAACGTAATCATTAAGTCCACTAAAAGTTGCTATAAAGAAGTTTAATCAGTTTCGCTCTAACTTTAATATTATAGCCAGAAAAAAATAAAAAAGAAAATCCAAAAATTCGGTTTTTTTGAGATATCTCAAAAACGAAAAATTATATCAAGGATTTCTAGACGTCATTTTTTTAGTCCTTAAATTGCGCAACTTTCTTCCCATTTAACCAAATTTGTATCTCTTACCATTACCGAGATCCCCATACTGGCCCTCCTTATCTTGGACACACTGTATATATTGCTATGATATAAAAACTAGCAACCAGTGAGACAAATGTCTCATTTAATAAAACAAAAAAGACCGTTTTTCAAATAGAACGCGTATTAAATAAAAACAATAATATTTTTTAAAATCACATGATTGAAATTCGGTTCTTGACCTGACATGACCATTCCAAACATATAACTTTAATAACTTTTTTCTCTATCTCTTACGGTTTGGCTGCTGAAACAGCGTTCCGGACGGACCAGCGTCCCAGACGGACGGAAATCACGTGATTTCTCGAAAACCGAAAGTTTCACGTGACTGAAATTCGGTTCCTGAGCTGACATGACCATTCCAAACATATAACTTTCATAACTTTTTTCTCTATCTCTTACGGTTTGGCTGCTGAAACAGCGTCCCGGACGGACAGAAATCACGTGATTTCTCGAAAACCGGAAGTGTCACGTGACTGAAATTCGGTTTCTGACCTGACATGACCATTCCAAACATATAACTTTAATAACTTTCTTCTCTATCTCTTACGGTTTGGCTGCTGAAACAGCGTCCCGGACGGACAGAAATCACGTGATTTCTCGAAAACCGGAAGTGTCACGTGACTGAAATTCGGTTTCTGACCTGACATGACCATTCCAAACATATAACTTGAATAACTTTTTTCTCTATATCTTACGGTTTGGCTGCTGATACAGCGTCTCGGACGGACAGAAATCACGTGATTTCTCGAAAACCGGAAGTGTCACGTGACTGAAATTCGGTTTCTGACCTGACTTGACCATTCCAAACATATAACTTTAATAACTTTTTTCTCTATCTCTTACGGTTTGGCTGCTGAAACAGCGTCCCGGACGGACAGAAATCACGTGATTTCTCGAAAACCGGAAGTGTCACGTGACTGAAATTCGGTTTCTGACCTGACATGACCATTCCAAACATATAGCTTTAATAACTTTTTTCTCTATCTCTTACGGTTTGGCTGCTGAAACAGCGTCCCGGACGGACAGAAATCACGTGATTTCTCAAAAACCGGAAGTGTCACGTGACTGAAATTCGGTTCCTGAGCTGACAGGACCATTCCAAACATATAACTTGAATAACTTTTTTCTCTATATCTTACGGTTTGGCTGCTGATACAGCGTCTCGGACGGACCAGCGTCCCGGACGGACGGAAATAACGTGATTTCTCGAAAACCGGAAGTGTCACGTGACTGAAATTCGGTTCCTGACCTGACATGACCATTCCAAATATATAACTTTCATAACTTTTTTCTCTATCTCTTACGGTTTGGCTGTTGAAACAGCGTCCCGGACGGACCAGCGTCCTGGACAGACAAGTCTGTTAGATAAAGGATGGTAAAAAAAGAATATATTCTAAAAAGGTTGAATCACTTTAAAACTGACCAAGATTGGTATAACAACTATAAAATATGCAAGTGGTTTGAATTGTTAAAAATCAATTATTGTTCGTATGAGATACATTGCAGAATGTTACAAAGTACTGAGGTATAACTTAATTTTGTTAATGTGATGGTTATTTAGAATTCTGGAAAGTTTTAAAAATGTTTATGAAATGTTAGATAAATATTTATAACCTAAAAATGACTTTTGTCAAGATATTTAACTAATTTGGTTTAATTTAGTAATTAATAAAATTTACTTCCAAAACGAGTGCTGAGAGAAATAAAAGGAATTGTGTATGTTTTATGATATGAGAAAGGAGGCAGGTAGAAAATATTGGAAATTGTGGCATATAAAAATAATTTTACAGAATTAATTTAAAAACAGATAAACTCTGGGTATAATATAGTTAAAAAGATGTTAAAAGTGATTATCAGTGCGTGATAATACAGTGGAAGAACTATCGATAAATTTGGAAAACGTTTTCACAGCAGTAGCAAAATCAGGTGCAATCCAGGGGGTATTTCAAGACAGAAAAGATTGCGGACACGACACTACAAGAGACAAAGCAAAGTGAGTCAAATTGAAATTCAATTCTCAGAATATGAGCGACGAACAATATAGATCAAAGGAATTTAAAAAGGCCTATAGGGAGATTTTAAAATGCATTTAATTTAGATTAGATTTATTAATTGCTTGCTTTATAAACCTGAAGTTTAATAATTATAATTAATTTTGGAAGTGTCAATAACAAAAATTTGTTTAAATTGTTAAAACACCAGAAAACTTCATTGAACATGAACAAATATTTGTAAATTGACTAAATGAATAATTAAATCAAACTGTCATTCAAAGGTTATGATTGAACTTTTAATATAACATAAATACTATCTTTTCAAAATAATTCAAAACAGTAAATATACTTAGAAATAGACTGCAGTGTCTGAGTAAACATTAAGCAACAGTTACCCTGCAGAAAAAGAGAATTAGAGCTAGCCGAGTTAATTATTACATGCAAAAAGATATCTACAACAAGGTAGGTTTTATAGTGATTGAGCTTTTAAAGAATGAAAAGTACAATTAAGGGTACAAACAGCTTTGTTCGTAGCAATATATATATATATATATATATATATATTGATGCCTGTTAAGTTGTCACCTCCGGCATATAGAAAGGGCGACCTGACCTCCAGGTCTTCCTTTTGGTCTAGTGATAGAAATTTGGTATATTTATGATGAGGGGGACTTAGACAATCCGGATTTCAAAAGAGGGGAAACAGTTTCTCTTTTTTGCAGGATCATATATACAGGATAGGAAAGGTGAGTGCCGACCTCCAATATAAATATATATGAAAAGAAACGTATATATCATTGTTACCTCCAACACTGTTGCCAAATCTACACATGATTCATTTGTTTTCAAAACAATTAATGGGTCGGGACGTGTGGTAGAATATGACTTACCGTGTCAATCTTCATATGCAAAAATGCTGTACATTGTTGAATGTGTTTTTGAAGCGTAAATTACGAACTACGACAGTATCAGAGGCCATCAGTTGTGCAAGTTCTTGATTTTTGAGCAGATTTTAATAAAAGAAACTCTATTCGGTAGCTAGCTGTTAGTAATGATTTATTTACATTTTGTTACGTTTTTCATTATGTGCATCGTTCTTGAGTAAAATAAGAAATTATGGAAAAGAACTTAAATTCTAAATTCGAAGTCTATGAGCCATTGTCTTTATTTTTAATGTATTAAGTAGCTTGATTGTTTGTGGGGTGGGGTGGATTTGAAAAAAAAAACGTATAAGTATCTTAATTCTTTGAAGGCGAGGGTTAGATTTGTAAAGAAAATTCAAACAAACTCACTTCTGACCTTGTTTGAAAAAAACGGAAAAATCGTTAAATCGTTTATTGAACTTTAAAAAATCCCAACAAAAATAATAGAAAACAGAACACTTAGAAACTCGTCATTGCCTTTATATTAACTATGTTTAAACTTAATTAGTGGAATTAATATTATATGTTTAAAATGTTTACACTTTCCGTAAGATAGAAATAAGAACAAACGTTATATACATATTTAGCCATTTTGCGAAGTTTTAATTAAATGCTCAAGTTTTGCTTTTATACTCGAACACTTCGATTTATTTTTCTTATTTTTATAAATTCCTTTATTTCCTCCTGTGGGATAAGTTTCTCTTTTTATGAAGGAACCAAATTCTTTTTTTATAAACGATATTTCATCATTAGACCATCCTAAAATTAATTCGCGGTATTTATATATTTTAGTTTTTTTGTTTTCAATTTACCTCTTTTTTCCTAGGCCGTTTTTAGGAAGTATTAATAATATTTTCATCCTCATCAGTCTCATCAAAATCTGTAAATATAGAGCTTAAATGAAGCCTGATTTTTATTAAGGATCGTCAGGAAAAATTTCAACGATATACAACGAGAAAGTTGGTTGGATAAAATAATAGAAGAGAATAATAGAAAATGATTAGTTGAACAAAATCGCGTTTCTATGCTACATCGCCTAAATTATTCGTGATGACTTTTAATAAATCTAGTTATTTATTTGTTGGTACTTAAACGGGGCAAAAATGCCAAAAACAATTAATTTTCATTGTAAAATGGAGCCAACTCTGTTGATAAGATATTTATAGTCGTGAAATGTAAGATGTAATTGTATAATGTATCAGTCTATTCGTCCAAAAATATGTTATAGGTGTGTAAATGTTGAATACACACAAATTTACATTTACCACGTTTGGCAGTTGTTATGTTTTAGCAATGATTATAGTAGAACCAAAGATGTTTGGCAAAAATTAATAAAAATAGCATTATATAATTGATATTTTAGCATTTCTGCAATATAATAAAATACTAGACAGCCGAAAATCCTATAATAATATGTAACAATTCATAGTTGACCAGAATGGAAAAAGCTGACCAATATTTAAATTGGACAATTTACGTAAAATGAATTAAAATCTATCTATGGGGTAAAAGCAAGGTTCCAGGGTGTTGATAAAACGTAAGTATTGGGCATGGCTTTTTTGTTGGTACAGGCAAACAAACAGCGTTTTTGACCCACTGTGCAATTAAAGGATTGGGTGGAATAACCAGGCAGCTCTACTTTTTGGCGAAATTGGCTTTTGTGTTGGATAGGAAGCAGAAAATTGCACGCGTTCGTTTGCTGCAGTTAAGGTACGTGTGGTATTTATTACTAGTGAGTCACCCGAACTACGTTTCGGTTCGCAAAATTAAGAGAGATTCATTAATATACATTTTAAAAAAAAGACGCATCCGCGGGATCGAACCCGGGCCACCCGGGTGATAGGCCAGCACTCTACCGCAGGACCGGTCTCTCTAGTTTGAATAATGCGCGCACCCGAGCTAATAGTACACACTACACAGCGATTGGCGCTCCGCTCTGCTGCCTGGAGAAGTTAATTAAATTACAACTTTTTCGCACTTTTTTTGAAAATAAAAACCAGCCTACGATTTAAGTCTAAAAATTAGCAAACTTTTAAGCCATCGTACAACTTAATCGGTCCAGTATCTTCGGAGGAGATAGCGAACAAACATACATATGTACACGCAAACAAACACGCAAACATACAAAGAGAGCACCGATTTTATGTTATAAGATTTTGGAGGTGCCAGACAAATTATTTTTAGTACTTTGAGCTAACTTGCTGACATATTTTGATTAATATTGCAGTTGGTATCTGCAGTTTTGCTTTATTTATAGTTGAGTCTTTTTAAAATAAAATATAATAAAAACCCCATAACATTTTTTTCCAAAACTTTTAGTCAAAAAACAGGCAGCTCAAATATTAAAAAACATTTTCTTTCTTGACTACAAATAAAATAAAAAAACTGATAAGATAAATCACTTTGCACATATATTTTCAGCAGCGGCTAATAAAAACAATATAGTGATACTTTTGATTCTTTTGTAACGTTTTAATCAATTGCCCATAAATTTGATAAAATAGAACTGCCTGTTTATTGCACCCTATCCTTCAGTTGTACTAACTAGACATTCAAGCGTTATAACCATTTTATGTAAATTCATTATATGGCACTTTTCAAGAATTAAAGAAATATTCTTTTTCCGTAGTTCGCATCCACAAGTAGCTGTCGATTCTTGTTATAAGTTTGGTTGTTTGTCGAAAACTAATCTATCTTACTCAGAAAAGTTCGGTAAATAACCAAAGGTAGTTTTTGGTGAAAATGAGTTCAAGCTTAAATAGTTTTTCGAATAATTTACTAAAAATTATGTTATCAAATAAAGTTGAGCGGAAACTATTTAATTTCTGGAATAAACAATTCGTGAAACGAAATTTTGTTATATGTGAAGGATTGGTGTCGAATTTGAGTTGAGTTCATTTGTACATTTTATAGTTTGGGGCAATGAGAGCGGTTACAGTCCATGATTGCGGGGGGGGGGGGGAAGGTCTCTGGAGGCTATAACCCCGGACCCGCATATTTAAAGGGCTCCCTCGCCATTTTTTTTACAAAATTGTGTATTTAGAAAAACACTTAATAATATTATTGTGTTTGACTAGGGCCCCTTCATGATATAGCTCCGTGCCCCCAAAAATTGCGCTGAGGAACTCTGAAGTGCCGAATTTAGCAACGACCAAATCTGGGAACTCACTTTAGAAAAACAAATCATTGAAAAGGAACTGTAATAAGTAATATTATTTATTTTGTAACATCCACCGTTGTTGGTTGAAATTTTTATACATTACTACAAAATGGGTTTCAATATTTTTCTTTTCCCTACAATTCCAAAGATAATATTCGTTCTCGCTATTAAAAAATAGTTAAAAAGCTAATAAATACCAGAAAGGGTACTTACGATTGCCTCTACTTGCCAGTGGAAGAATTAACCCTGCCCTGGAAAGCATTTTGAGGAATTCCACACACAGATTATACAACTTATATTTTAGTGTTTTATTATTTCACGGTCAACGGTCCCGAACCGACTTCTACATTTGGAAGTTTTATAAAAACTGTTTCAATAAACGACATTGGGCTAAGGGAATGCCCATGACATCATGCACGAATACTATAGAACCATTAATTATTAAAAACAAACATCTCAAGTCGCAAATGTCTTGGTAAAATCGAAACCTAAAATCTGAAATATTCGCACATTTTTAATGGTAGGTACATGTATGTGGTTTGCGGAAAGTTCGTTCCCCACATTTCGTTCCGGGGATATTTTGTCTCTCCACATCTCGTACCCGGAAACTTCGTTTCCGAGCGAGCTCAATTTGTCTCCTAGATTGCACGGTGTTGAAAAACGAGTACAGCGATCGGAATGCAGTTGGAAAATGAAAGATATTTTAATTAATTTATTTATTATAATAAACTGATAGGAACTATATACAGTATGCCCCGGGATTGAGTTTACAAGAGGGAACTAAATTTTATTTTTAGTTTTACCAAAGAGAATGTGCTCTTTGGTTTTACATAAAAATGTTATAGGAATTATAATTCCTGCTTGGTTTGTAGAGAAATTTAAGAAAATTTTCAGTTTTTCAAAAACAAGTCGGCCTTGACAGTTAAGCAAAAAATATTTTCTCAGGTAAACTACCCTTTTTGTTCATGATACGGCAAAATATTACTAAGAAAAGTTGTTCAGAATGAGAAATTATGGCCCTATAAAAAATATCAGGAAGATACGTACTTAGATTAAACCGTCATTTTTAATAAATGCAATTTATTTTGTTCTTATAATATAAATTAATTAAAATATCTTTCATTTTCTAACTGTATTCCGATCGCTGCACTCGTTTTTCAACACCCTGTAATCTAGGAAACAAATTGAGCTCGCTCGGGAACGAAGTTTCCGGGTACGAGATGTGGGGAGACGAAATATCCCCGGAACGAAATGTGGGGTACGAAATGTGGGGAACGAAACGTGGGGAACGAACTTTCCGTATCCCCATGTATGTATGGATCTTATGAACACGTAAATTGCCGTTTTTGAGCGTACATTACAGGTTATATACACACAGTGCCAAAAGTTTTGCATTAGCCTGTTTTAGTTCTTTTAATTATTATTTTAAACAACATAAAAGAAGTCCTTGATTTCGTTATTGCACTTCGTTTTTGAATTATACAGAAGAATTTAAAATTGTAGGAAATAGGTGTATGGAAATAAAACACAGAGTCGCACTTACACTTCTCGGAAGACTTGTCTGCATTTATCACACGCTTCTGAACGACTAATACTAACTTAGAATAATTGATCCAAATATTGTGTCAGCAGTTCACATCCTACTAACATTTCATTTACCCAAAAAAGTGTAAATTCATGCAGCGCGTATAGAGGTAGAATTTTTGAGACCTTCTACGCGGTGTTGCCAATTTTTGGAGAACACAGCGTACACTATACCAAATAAAAAGCAATATAAGTAGGTGGAGGAGGCAACGTATTGGCAATTGTACAAAGAGAAGCGATAGTGGCGCCACCGGTCTACAGCTGAACTACAATACAAAATTGTGAGTATAGATGTGAAGTTGACACCTCCGGATGAAAATTTGAATTTAGCGTTCTGATACTATCTATGGGCTGTACAAAGAAACAATACAGCAAAACGCTGTCACCTCCAAAAACGGAGGCTACAACGTTGTATATGAGGTGACAGCATACATTCACTACCTATTTTGGAGGCGACAAGTAGCCTTGCATAAATATATATATATATATATATATATATATATATATACAGTGCAATTATAAGGAATGCGAACATAGGCAGTCAAATGAGTTAGAATACAGTTTATGGGCATTGTATGCGTTAGACAGAAATAGACATATATGCGATTAACATCTAGCATCCGCAGAATGAAGGTGTTTGTTTTCAGAAAACACTGAATCCTAGGATACTAGATTTTAAATCGTATATGTCTATTTCTGTCTAACGCATACAAAGCCCATAAACTGTATTCTAACTCATTTGACTACCTATGTTCGCATTTTGTATAATAGCACTGTATATATATATTACTTTTCATACGTTTATTTTTATTGTTTATAACCAGGTTAATATAATTATGTCATAATTTCTGTATTTTTTCACTTATTGGGAGAAAGCGTTGTCAATAGGGGTTTCTTATAAAAGTAAGAACGAGTGAGAGTGATGTCAATTAAGTGCACTCAATTAAGATAAAGATAAGTCCCACTGCAACCGGAAAAATACTGAATGCAAGTATTTCGTATCTAGACATTGTGGTAAATCTTCTACAATATCCATTCTAATCGTTTGCCTCGTTTACCTTTTGGTGTCGAGGTCACAGAGTATGTTAATCGGAAACGTAAATAAATAAAAATACCATAACTGTAGCTCACAACAGCAAGTTAATTAATTATCTTAGAAGTAAATGAAGCAATTTATAAAATAATTTTATTTCAGAAAGTAATATTATGTAACTGTACAGAAATGGATTGTTTTATTTGAACTGCGCTTTGAAGCACTTCAAAACTATAAATATGCCACACATATCTGACACAGTTTAGTTAAAAGACAAAAATAAAACTGTAGCAAAATTGTTCTAGAAAATTCTCATAATTACAAATTTTAGCCTGAATTACTAGCATGTAAATGTGAATTTAGATAACATTTGTACATGGAAAACATTTTCGTGTTGGGCGAATTGCATTTTTTAATTACAAAACACGTGCCACATACAAGTAAATTGCTTTTATTTTGCTGTTTAGCACACAAATTAGAATTTCACGCTAGATATTTGATTTAGTTTGAAGTATGTCAAACTTTCGAAGTTTGGACTCAAACACGTTTTCATTGAAATTCTACTTTTCTGCAAATCTAACTTGAAGGTTAGCCGACAAGGCTTACTGCCAGAGTGATGGATATCGGCAAAGGATTCTTTACAAAGCTTAGATTTTACAGACATTTGTTATGGTAAAAGTGTAGGGGGCTATATTATTTCAGATCCATCGAGAATAGTGGTAACAACAAAAACATATTCAGGAATTAAGCATAGGAACATAACAAATAGAAATTGGAAGTCTAATTTAAACCAATACATCATCATGGCTCTGCATGATTTACTTTGTTCTAAATTAAGGAGTTCGCTTTAAAAAGCGTTAAAAATGATCACATCGAATCCATTAATCAGTTCTTGGTATATTTCAGCGCTTTTTCGGCGCTTTGAAGAACTGAGCTAATTATTTACCACATTATGAACATAGCTTAGCAAACACCGCGGGTATATGCAATTTATAACACTCGATGGTCAGATATAAAAAGCGATAACACTAATGATTTGCTTGCCATAAACCACACAAGCCGGCATTCATATAAAACAAGTACGTGAGGAGGTGCTACACGTAGCCATCGTTCAGCTAAATTAGAATTAGTCATTTCCGTAATGTATTACTTTCCATTCGGTAATACTACACTTTGAGTAATAAATATTGATGTTTAAAACGGTCGCCAAGTAGGCCACAATTTATATTACATTTTAATTAGCTTAGTTAGTAGGCCGATGCGAACCCCGTTTCGATGTCTGCTTCCACATAATACCCGATATTTTTCAGATTTTTCTGTCTATGAGGTTTTGGAGTCTGTTCAGATAAATTTGTTTGTTTAAGGGAATTTAGATTACATTTCCCCGAAACTGACGTTTGTTTAGGTACCCGGGCATAACTTGTTAATTGAGCTCTCATTTCCGCTTTTCCTGTCCGTTGATTTCCCACTAATTTCCGCAGCTTACGCTGGTGCGCCAGAAAAGTGTATCATAGTTTTGTAATTTATTTGCATTTTTAAGGCGCGGCCTGAGCTTGCAGTAATCACGAGGATTACACTGCGGTATTAGTCTACATTAGGCACTGCACTTTAATCAAGGGAACGCGCAAACTGGAATAAACTTAATGCAAAGCTTTGGACGCAGTTTTTCCTCATAATAATTTGTATATTATTCTTAATTAAAAATGTAAAGAGATTTACACTTAACTTCCCTCGCAAGAGTGCACCATACAGGTGGACTTCCTGCAATTACAATAATTGCTGTATGTTTAGAATTGAATTGTAAATAAAACAGTTACAGAAGAAAGAAAATGTTTTAATGTCATTAATGAAGAAATCACACTAGAAGAGCGTTCAAAATTATGTACACATTATGCAGACAAACATATTTCAACGCTGCTAATAATACTAAAACAGTAAAAGGAAATATTTATTAATGCGAAATACATCAATTTGCAAATAAAAAGAATGATTGTCAGAGGTTGGAATTCGAACTCTCGCTACCAGGCGGCTCCAATTACTATCCCGGCATTAGGTCGAGCTCGCATAGCAATCGGTGCTTTTACTATAGTCACTCTGTTTCTGTTGGATCCCATTTTTGTCAAGAGTAAAATCCTGAGCTTTGTGGAAATCATTACTTTCATCTATTCCTGCGTTAAAGCAAAAATAGACATAATTGAATTTCTTTAAGGCGCTAACTCTCTATTTGACTGAAATTATATAAAGTCTCGAGAGAGACAATGTACAATATCGTCTTCTTTCAACTAATAGTTTTTACGCTATACTGCCAACTGACAGATCAACAGGCAGAAAGACAGACAGACAGATGGACAGACAGAACTACGTAGAAAAAGACGAACATATGCCCTTATGCATGAAAGACAGGATGACAGAATTGAGAAAACATATTTTTCGCCATCTAGTAATCTTGAAACGTGAAGATCTGAAGAAATCCTAAAAGGTGATTCTTTTACGATTACAATAACTTCCTTTCATTTTTCACGAAAGAAGTAAAAATTGACAATAAAAATAAACAGTTTTTCAAACCGACTACAGTTACAACATGACTCTCAAAAACAGCTTCTTAGTTCTTAGCAACATTTCTTGTTCATCGGATATGTTATTAATAACTACCAAGTAGTCGAAAGTTGCTTGCACCTGAACTATGTGTAAATTATTACTTTTAGCTATTCCTGAATGAAAGCAAAATAGACATTTTATTTTTTAAGGTGCTCACCCTGTACATATTTGAAAGTATATTTGGTTTCGAACCAGATAGACATCTAATCCTCATGTAAAATATCGTCTGTCTCCAATACATAGTTTTTGAGCTATACCGCCAACGGACAGACGGAAAACATGTTATTCGTCAATTAGAGACCCGGAAACTTGAGAATCTGAAGAAATCTCGGAAGAAAGTAGTTTTTTTGCGATTGCAATACTTTCTTCTCTTTAAGGGAGTGCAGTAAAAATAGGTGTATGCAAATTGCTAGACTGACGCTTAATTGGTTTTAATTTCCCTCGTTTAAAAAATGAAGGAAGTATTGTAATCGTGAAGAAATTACCTTGTTACATTTGTAATTGCCGATTGTAAATCGGAACATGCACTCGCACTAGTTCAGAGGAAGGGCGTGGATGACTTACCTTCAAAACTAAAAATTATAGGGGCGCCAAATGGTTTTTCCAGGCCCATGTTCCTTGGTTTATTTCAGCGAACAAACAAATAAATTGCTTAAGGCAACAATAGTACAACATAAACACTGAAAACCCACAGTTCGATAAATCGTATAATGTTTCAAATAGATAAAGGATCATTAACAGAGGGCATAAACTCGATTTGCAATTACTGGCATTAAACGTACAATCACAAGGCTATCACAATAATAAATATATCACATAGGTAAATATCACAATTAATCAATTACAACTTGAACAGGGTGCATTCGAAAACGTAGCCTATGCTGAGGGCGTGTAAAGCTAATTTCCAAATTGATTCATTTTAAACTGTAAGTGGGCCAAAATATGTATTTTACTAAGCAACCCGAGTGCTGAGTAAACGACACAGCTGTACTGCGTTCCACCTATAATGTATTAAATTAATATCTCGCGTGTACTCATACTCATTCTAATATCTGCATGTCGTAGTGGTATATCAAATAATCTGCTGGCTGCTGCTCCATCGAACTTAATTACTAAAACGATAGTGATGAAACAAACGTACCTAGATTTACCATTCGCTCAGCTAATTTACTAGCATGTAGAGCTACGTTAAGAGCCGTCTTTACCCGAACATGTGGTCAACTTTTCAATTTTTGTCTTAACTTTTCTACAAGTCCTAAACTATCTTAACAACGTGCGTATAGCTACGCGAGGGATAGGGCGTAGGTAACGACAGTTTTATTACCCTGCTTGACCGAACCTTTTCGGCGAGGCTTGTTACATCTGCACAACTAAATTTAGAATAATATGTATCTATAGATATACACTACAGACGTAAATCATAGTGTCGGTAAAACGGAAATAAAGAGTTAGATTTAGATCAGTTATTACATTTTATTTATTTATAAATTACAAAAAATAGAACCCAAGCTAATTTCTTAATTCTTAACTTCTTACCTATTTTTTTTTAGTTTTACGAAATTTGATATTGGTCAATTATTACTTAATATGTACTTTTGTTACCAAAGAATTTTTTTTAGCTGTGTTAATATGAATTTTTAATTGGACACTGAAATGTGTATACAATTAAAAATATTTCAAAACTTCATTGTCAGTCATATCTAGAGTAAGTTTATTTGCAAAAGATATAATAAATGAACTATATTAGCTTAAGCTATTTGAGTACAGCATACAAAATATGCAAACTTAATTTTAATTAAATAGCAAATAAAATTATTTTTCTTCAAACGCCCGTAAAATGTGACATTATACTGCTGGATTGATAATGCTAAAGTGTCACTTTATTGCCATGGCAGATAAAGTAACATTAGCTAAATCGCAAGCTCGGCAGATAAATCGTCCAGCCACGCCACATAAAGTATAACTTTTGCTTCTAATAACATAACATATACTATTCTATATGTAACAGAATTCCAGAAATAGGATTATTTCCTGTTTAAAAACGGTACAACTATTCCGAAAATATTTAGATAACTACATTTATATACATACATATTTATAAAATAACAGTTCTGAGGGGCAAGCTTGTTGTTTGTCTAGGATCGGCAATTTCTGGAAGCAAACATTTGATATAAAATAATTTTAAATAACTTTCCATTTTTGTCTTCCAAAATTCGTGGTCTCGGTCGATGTGTTGTATTTAGATATTGCCGTATCCAGTCCACACGCCTAAAATACAAGTTTTCTTGTTCGCGATATGTAGTTGCCCCTGAATTTGGTAAAACCAGTCGTGATTTTTATTTAAAATTGTGTTCCCCTTATTGTCTACTTTCCACATTGTAATTATTTTTTCGGCGATTGCTTCATCTGGAAATAACTGTCTTTTATGTTTCGTATATGGACATTTCATTTCCACAATACAATCGTCGCCGACCGTACCGTCCGGAGAAGCCCCCAAAAAACAAATTTCTTTATCAACAAAGAGTCCACAGCGATTTACCGTAATCTTCTCTGCCACCTCCAAACATTTCTTGGCATCGTCTTCGTGGATTCTTCCGTGTTGAAGTGAATTCACGTTGTTCAAAAATGATGAGCTATAAAATATGCTTTTCACAGCTTTTGATGTATCTCTGTTTTTGCGACGTGTGCAAATTTTTGCAATATTTGACGTTGTTAGCTATTTCCGTCTTTCTTCGAGCCAATTTCCATCTTCAGCTTCAAAACGGGTCTCAATTTCTAACTGCTTAGCTTCCTCTTCTGTTCTTTGCAACGTTGTCAGAAATTCTTCACTAGCTTCGTGAAACTCCCTCTCCGACATGTCTGGTCTTTGACATTCGTCTCCATAGTCTTTGTCAGAACAACTTCGTGGCTTCTTCTTGTCAAAAGTCTTACTTTTCGTTTGGATTTTATTCCGGAGATTTTTATTCGTTCGTCTAATTTCAACTCGTCGAATAACCTTACCTTTATTTTTGGCCCCTATAACGCTTTCAAATTTGGTAAGCGCTAGTTTCGTGTTATGTGATACGAGCGTGGCCGCGCATCTAGTGGAAAAAGCATTTTTCAACGCGTAATTAATTCTTTTGCCTCCTATAAATTTGGCAACTTTTGCGTTATATTGTTCAACTATGTTACTGTCAACATCAAAAAGAAGACTGCGAGCGTGATTGGCAATACATCTTAGAATTTCCAAAATTCGCATACAAAATGTAGAAGAAGGTTGACTGATTAAATTTTCTTCTTGCTCTTTTTTGCAAAAGTAATCTGCACAGTCGTCGTGTTGGCCCATAACGTGCTTTATCCCATTTAAAATGTCTATTCTTAAATTTTTTATTGCAACATTTTGGTCTTCATTACCTTTACAGTGTCTTATTGCGCCCTTTATACCTGAACGTAAACGAAGTATTCTTGACTCCAAAGGTTTCCTTTCGCGACAGCTGAATGCTGTGTTTTTGGATAATAGTTTCAATTTATTGCAGTAGTTTCGGAGTAGGTGGTTACGACATTAAATTTTTTCCACCGTTATATCTGGATACGGTCTAGATTCAATAATTTTGTTGTAAAAACTGCTCTCTCCATCCCCTATCATTCTATGATATTTTATACCATATAGTGCTACGCTGGATTTGAAACCTTGTACTATGATATCTGACTCCATAGATGTCAAACTTCCTTTGTAATTTTTGGTGCATATGTGCTCCTTTATCATTTTTCCTGTATCACGATCACAATGTACACAACATTTGTTTTTGATACCAATATATAAAACTTTTTGAGAGTGTCTTAAATACAACGAAAACATAATAACATAATTAAAGAAAGCGATTTAAAAATTTAAATATAAAAATATATACTCAATAATCACAATGCTCTTGTATGATTGATAATGTTGGGTTTACTTGCTCTTTATTACCAGGATAGTGCAGTCATAAATATTGTCATCAGCAGCGGTTGGGTCGCCACTACCTGAACCGAAAAAGGACGCCAGTAAACAGAAACAGAAAATTTTTCATCTTACATTTATAGGCAAATAATTGCGGCAAAATTACGGCTTTATTAATTGGGCAATTTTAATGGGGACTGCTTTAATAGAAGCAGAATAAAAAAATCTATAATTTAAAACGGTATTTTTTAATATTGCTTTTATAAGCGAAGATAAACGGATATTTATCTTTTCCCATCAACCGCTCTCATGTTAGAATCATTTTTTTTCGTTGAAACACGGAATATCCAAAAAATTACCGGTTATTTTGTAGAAAAAAGTGCAAGGATTATATGATGCCATTTTCATAAAAATCGAACGACAATTGACAGAGATATAATGCCGCAACTATACATTAAGATCTCCATAAGAACTTTCAGTGCGGACGGCTCTTAATGATAAGTGAACTAACTCAGCTTAAAACTGACGGTTCGTTTAACACACCTGATTTACAAGTAATTATAGCAGCGGTGAAGCCGCTAACTTTAAAGTTTAAGCCGTATATGAATTACCCAATTAAATAACGAACGGCAAATCCGTTAAGAATTCGATAGCATTAATAAATCACAAAACAAAATATCCGTTAGGTTTAAATCAAATTCAGCACCACGGTGAAGATGATGTAGCTCCCAGCGGATTACTGCAAATACAGGGAGCTTCCTTGGGGCTGCTCGAACGATACCGGGGCCAACGAAAACCACATGCTGAAATGCACGTTACTCGGCGATGCTGTAAGCCTCGGCTTTGGGCAGTTCTAGCCCGTAACTTGAAGGCTAAGTAGATATCTCAAATTAGCAATTTTAGCAAGAAAGAATAAATAGTTTACAGAAAATAATCTGCCTATCGTACACGAAAAATGTGCTAACACAAAAAAAAGTGGCCAATCGCCTATGCTACATACGCCTGACGCAACAGTTAATTTCTGCAATCCATTACTCTAATTCTGCCATGTCCACACGACCCGATGATTCGAGATTTTTCCTACCGGCAAATCGAAGTGTTTCACCTTTGTGACATATTTTCGAAAGCGGAAGCGACGCCAAACTGTATCGCCATCTAGCGACAATTAATGTCCTTCGTCGGAAAGAATTGCAGATGATATAGAAAACTGTATTTAAGCAGAACTCTGCCGCTTGGCTAAATTCGACATGTGTGTTGTCGACACGCTATGCGATTTCGCCCGTGAAATTATAAAATAAATTACAAAATGACAATAAATTGGTTTCAACCTTCTGAGATTTCGTCAGATCTTCACGATTCAGGGATTTTAGAGGACAAAAACATGTTTTCTTAATTCCGTCTGTTTGTCCGTCCGCTGGTGGT
>CALNHX010012119.1:0-27318 GCA_940337035.1 Agriotes lineatus
AAACTAGCACTTGACATGACTTGAAAAAGACTTAATCATCACAATTTATAAACCACAAAGGGTACAAATGGGGCAAACGTGAAGTTTTTCCACCTTCCGATCTTGGAAATTAGTAGGATCTGAAAGCTTTCTCTCTTAAGGTTAACAATTTGAAGTGGACTTTTGTAAACAGTTGTGAATAGCCAGTAATCAACTATGACGGTCTTTAAACGTTGTACTAGATCTTAAAAATACAACAAAGATCAAATTTGACTGGCCGAACATAAGTGCGGTTATAGTGCGACATCACGGATAGTGTTTGAAATGAAAAAACTAACACGGTGGCGCACAACTACACTTATGATATTAGAACTGCACTAATTATTATTTTTAGTTTCGTCGTTAAACGACGTGCGTTTATGTAAACTTGGTTTTATAGCTGTCTGACCTTGGTAAAAATTCTGACGATTCAACATTGCACCTTTTTTTTGCAAATTGCATACAAATGTAGCTGGTCATACAGCAATGATGATTGTTACACTAGCTCTGATATCGATTTTGAT
Organism: Agriotes lineatus; assembly: GCA_940337035.1. NCBI lineage: Eukaryota > Metazoa > Arthropoda > Insecta > Coleoptera > Elateridae > Agriotes > Agriotes lineatus. The sequence goes on from CALNHX010012119.1 coordinate 543, forward strand.
GGGACTAGGTACGTCCTGATGTATTTTGCCGATGACCCGAAAATTTGATTTGTATTAAAATATGGTACCTACAGAGCTGTGCTAAACAGGCAGTAGGATGTAAAAGGGGATGCAGCAACTATATTTGTGGTTATTGGGACCCCAAAACTAGCAATAAACACAGAATTTATTAGTTTTGATTGATCTGTCAAACGTTTTGGTAATTAGTGTTTTTAAGTATCTAAATTTATGTGTATTTCTACAGAATTTTAGTAATAATTAGAGAATAATTGTTGTGTTAGTTATATAGGACTTATGTTAGAATTACCTATGTAAAAAATAGATTTGAGATTAAGTTAAATAAGTGCTATTTGACGTTTCCAAGGCTTGTTTGGTGTCAAATCAAAGCAAATTTTGAGCCCAAGCTAGATTCAGCGCTTAATTGTAGAAATAAGTGGATTGTAAAAAGATATTTTAAAATTAAGAATTTCATAAAAATAAATAGCAAGTAAAGAACATTAATATTTCGAACTGGGTTGTCCTGTGTTAACCAATCACAGACGAGAGGAGAAGAGTTTGTAGACGTAACATAGCAACCATTCAATTGTTTTAATAATCTTATAAATTGGAGCGCATTTGCAAAAATAGGGGAGATTCTTATTTTATCTTGCTAAACAAAGCTATGTTCGTCAAGTCTCAATTAGTTATTTAACCGTTGTTTTCATGTGTTTTGAATAATAAAAGTTAATATCTACCTGCCGCATTTTATTGAAATGGTTTGGTAGAAGTATAAAGCAATCGTGTAGTGTTTGTTGCACCCAATTAATTAAATTCGATTCTACGTTGAGCTAGAAAGAACCTTAAATAAATTGAAAAAGCAACGCGGGAGTGAATTAAGTTGATAGACACTCACCTACGGTACGTGTGATTTTGTTAGCAGTTCAACAGAAATTTGGGGTCGTCCTGGTTTCCCAAAAGTCTACAGAGAGAACTTCAAGCTGGGATTCAACAGGACAAAGCAGATACAGACACAACAAATAGGTAGTTGTTGACAATTTGCAGCAAACTTCGCACAAGATCGTCGGCACACGTAAGTAAAGACGTTTGTTTGTTAGACCACGGTTAAGCAACAAGGTAAATGAAAAAAATGTGAATTGTTTATTGAGCTAGTATTCTATTGTCAAGTATAAATTAACTTAATTAACCGGAAGAACTGCACGATACAGTTGTTTTAACTGTGAAACCGTTAGAGAGAGGAAGATTTGATTTAAAATAGTAGGTAATTTATGTTTTCTTATTGGGCAAGGTGGTGACTTTAAGGTAATAAAAAAATTCATAGTTTCATGCGATTAAAGGGCATGGATAAGTGTTTAATGAAAGCAACTGGTAAATAAAAGAAAATCATGATTTTTATTCTATTAACCAATAATACAGGAAGTTTATTAAAATGGACATCCCTGTCTTACTCCTTGATTTACGCTGTTCGATGTACCAGTGTTTGTTTATTATAAATTTAATATTTGCATATATACTTTGTACTATTCTGATAAAATATTCTGGGTATCCTCTGTTAAACATGATTTTCCGTAATTTGTCTCGGGCGTACTTTCAAAATCTATAAATCTCAAATAAGTTGTTAAATTCACTGTGCTTTTCAACGAGCTGTTAAAATGAAAATGCAATCTGTACAGGATCTACCCTTCCTGAAATCATTTTGTTGATTGTCTATTAAATGTTTTGCAATAACACTTATCTTTTTGCATACTATTTTTGCGAAAATTGTATAATCTGTGAGTTCAGAAGGCTAATACCTCTGTAGTTTTCGCACTTCTTTTTATCGCATTTTTTTAAAAATTGGTATTACCACAGAGATATTCCACTCCTCAGGTACATGACCATGAATTCAGCATATATTAATGATAATAATAATGTTGAGTGGGATTTTTTTTTACATCATTCTCAAAAGGCGAGGTGTTTGCATAGGCGGTTTTCAACTACACCTGCAATACAAAAGACAAAAAAATATATATTGCTATGGTATATAGAGGCCATGTATTACATTAAATACGGTTATTTATTTACATGAATCTAAAATGAAAAGTTCAATACAGTAATTATACTGAAATGATAAGATGTGAAAAATTGTGTTAATGATTGTTTATTTAATTGAATAATAATTGAAACTCAAAGATTCAAAGTACATTTTAAAAGAAAGTTATTACATAATGAGTACTACTTGATGATGGTAACAAGAATTAACAATAAATACAAAGTTGAATGTTGCATATGACAGAATAAAATTCTATTTGTAACAATTTATAAAGTGAGCACCATTCAAATTTATTTATAACATGTAGCAGGCAGGAATAATGGTAGTCTAGGATAGCAATAAAACATTGGGATGATTATTAGAATAACAACTTTGAAAAACAACATGTAAAATGGGAGTTTGGTGAAAATAAATTTGAAGTTTGACCCTATTTATTCTATTTTAAATACTATTAATATAAAAGGGTTACTAAAAAATGTGTACAAAGTAAAAGCAAGTGAAATATATGAGAAGAAAATAAAATTTAATTAAATAAATGTATGAGATGGTATGACTACAATATTAACAAGTAAAAGAAGCAAGAAGAATAAGAATTGGATATAATTGACGGAGTTTACAATACAAGGGACAAGGATTTACATTAATTGGAGGATTATTATTATTGGTTGGAGTTTTTCGTGGACGTATCCTGAGGAAGCGGAGACCCATTGGATTGGAACCAGTTGGAGGAGACCAGTTGGGCTGTATTGACAAGGGGAGATCTTGGAGGTGTTAGATTGTGCTGACGGTTGATGACTTGGATGGAGATGGATGGACCTAAGGCAGTATACAGTTAATTTACAATTACACGATGAAATAAACTTACCTGTGAGGAGCTGGACAGAAGGAGATTGCAGGAGTGACAGTTGCGCAGGGCTAGAGAAGGTATAGGTGACAGCCAGTATCTTGAGATGTTGAGGATAAGGAGGCAGTTGGATAGTGACCAGTGTGTCGTAGCAAAGGAGTGAAGGATCACAGGTAGCAGGACAGGATCATACCAACGTGATTCTGAGTTGGTCTGCAAAGTAAGAAATCCAGGTGGGTGAACACTAAACTGTTTTGAGATAATTCTGAAATAAGAAATAATTAGAAAAGTTTATTAAGATATAATTGAATACTTATCGTAATATCATACAGTCAAAACTGTTGTAAAGGATTTTATTTATGTCATATTGATTGAAAAGTGTCATTAAACACTGTTTGGAAATAATAGTTGACAGCAAGTGACATTCAGTAATTGCAGTTCAAATAAAATTAAAATAGCAACAAACAACTAACTAGATTTTGGCGAACCATACCCTGAGCAAAGAGTACTCATGTATTTTGAAATATAATTCAATTTAATTTTATAATATAAGTTAAGTTTCGACATTTGAATTAAATAAGCATAGAAATAATATCATATTTGAGCCTTGGTATAATTATTAATATGTATTGGAACTTGAAGTAAAAGTCAATATAAAATCATACACACGTATCCAGTGGAATATGTGTACATACAATATATAAAAAAGGAAACAATAACAATGTAGATAACTATATAAAATAAATAAGAATGCAATGTGTTACGATTCATTCGCCTCGCCTTCTAATTTCGAAGTCTGTCGTATGCATGTTGCTCTATTGCGCATCTTTTCGCACGATTGTCTGTGAGCGCGCCGTTTTGTATTTCCCGCGTTGCGCTACGCCCACTTTTGGTCTCGCGGAGATAACCCAAGTTCTGGCATTTGTTTCGGCGACGTGTCCCTTTCCGATGTGGTCTGTGAAGCGAAGAACATGCAATGGCAACAATTAGAATTTCGGAGGTTTAATTTTTTGTGCTGCTGTTAGTTCGCTGTATGTGAGCCTTCACTGTGAAGTGGATTTATGCCTCGATTTTCGAGGTTTCTATGCCGTTAGCGGACATTTTCTATGTTGTCACGTGCTTTGTTAATTCTCCTGGAAACTTTCCGGGCACCTAGTGTTGGAGGGCCAAACTGAGGCTGGGAATAGAGCTGTTCTGATTCGCATTCGGACGCTCCATGCATTGACTCCCTGCTGCAGATGCTATTTGAGCGCAGGAGAGGTTTCTATGTTCTGTCCCAGTATCGCACGGTGAAGTCCCACCTGAGCCTGTTCTGCGAAAATTGTGATATTGCCGCTGTAAGCTTTGCCGCCCCCTGAGCCTAATTTTAATGTGTGAAATATAGAGCGATTGCCTTATTGTTACGTATAAATTGTAAGTATTAGTTTTAATTCCTGTTTCGAGGTACCTCATGCTATTACTGATAAATTAGCCAAACTTAATTAGTATAGCAAGTAATATTGTGGCCACCTGCGATTCTGCTGGCGGATCGATAACGTTGTGATATTTATATGTACTGCGTTATATTTCATGAATTATATTGTGATATTTGTATTCTGGCTTTATTTGCTACTGCGACCTATATTTGAGTTGAACTTCTCTTTCAGATTTATTGTGCTACCTGAGTTTACGTATTCTCGTTCGAATACCTGAATACACTTGCCGTTATTTGATAAAAAATCCGTTGGCGCTCGTTTTGGGTATTTTAAAGAGCTGTACACGCCGTCTCCAAAACTGTAGCTGATCGGCCGGCAAAAGTATCCAAGTAGTTACGTTATGTATTGATTGTGAGAGATTAGCCAGCAGAGACCTTTTTTATAATAACAAATGGTAAAACAGTCGAAGTAGTACAATGGCGGACAATAAATTTAGGCCGGCCTGTCATTCGCTTGACATTACTACTAAAGGGTGTTTTTTTTGAGGAGAACTTTAAATTGAAATAAAACACAGAAAAATGTTTTTAATATCCATGAATTTAGCTTTATTTGAAAGATAATTTTTTGGAATTACCGTTTGAATATGATTTCGGGTATGTGACCGCCGCAGTTGGCGCGTACATGGCGTAATCTGGAGGTCTAATTTTCACACACTCTTCGCAGTAAATCAAGCTGTATTTCGGCAATAACTCCTCGAATGTTGGCTTCCAAGTGCTCAATTGTTTCCAGTTTATCGGGGTAGACATGCGACTTTATATATCCCCAAAGAAAATAATCTAATGGCGTCAAATCCATTTCGTGAAATTAATCGTTCGTCAAATGTTTTTTTAGAGGCGGAGAACTTTAAATTGACAACACTCTTTTCTGTGACAACAGATTTGACACTTCTCGGTTGTTTTGAGGTTAGTTTGGTTTGGCAATTTATTATAAATAGACTCACGCCGGAGCAACGTTTGCAAATTGTTCAAATGTATTTTCCAGATTACGCCATGTACGCGCCAGCTGCGGCGGTCACATACCCGAAATCATATTCAAACGGTAATTCCAAAAAATTATCTTTCAAATAAAGCCAAATTCATAAATATTAAAAACATTTTTCTGTGTTTTATTTCAATTTAAAGTTCTCTCCCTCTAAAAAACACCCTTTACTACTACTACTTATGTCCAACTAACCTCAATTTCGATTTTTCCGGCCTAAATTTATTGTCCACCATGGTACGATACAACATGTACTAATGGAAGTAAAAATAATAATTACTCTCTAGTTTGATTAACATGAAATGTAGATTTACAATTTAACGATTGAGAGTTCGCACTGATAAGGAACAATTCGTGTAACTATATCATTTATCAAAGTGGATGCTATTATTTCAAAGCAGTCTTCGAATTTGGAGGTGTTATGAAATGGTATAGCGAACTGTTCCCTATTTTTCAGATTTAAATCATGATAAGCCATTCTCTGATTTAAAAAAGAATACAAATATTCAGGTACAATGTAAATTAAAATGTGATATATGAGCATACAGTAATATACCTACGGAAAAACGATTTTCAACCTTGAGTATTTGCAAATCATTGTAGTAAGGTATAACATGTTCTCTACGATTTATGTTAAATGAATAACGCGAACAGCAGTTTTGCAAAAGATGAAGTTTATGTTTATATTGCTGAGTTAAAAAGTTGTAATATAACTGATTACAATCATCCAATTGGCTAATAATTAAGATTTTGACAATGCGCCATTTAACATCGGACGGCAGGGTACTCTTAAATTTATATACTGAAGACAGTTTCGCAAAACACGATTTGCACTTCTTCGTTATATGTTATCTGAAATTTAAATTGCAATCAAGCCACACACCTAGATTTTTTACACATTCAGAGAACATTATAATACTATCACCAATCACATTATTAGTGTTAAGATGAGAAAGAGCACTATCTCGCATTATGGGTGAACCAACGCACATAACCAAAGATTTTGAGGGATCAATAGTCAAACCATTGCTCTTCGATCACACGGAGATGCTAGCTAAATTCTGGTTGATAATCTCCACAGCGTAGTTAATTTGAGATGGATCCTGGGAATGTTATAATTGCTCATCACCAGCGTATAGATGTATATTGCAGCTGGCAGTCAAATGTTCAGGGAAATTGACAGTAAATAATGTAAAAAAGAATAGAGCCAAGAATACTACCTTGGGGTACTCCTTGGGTAACATTCGCTCTACGGATAGATCGGATAGATATTAGGGTAGTCTGTCTCTCTCTAACAAGTGTAAAGGTATATGCCTATCCCTGTCTACAGAGCGGTGTTACCAACATACAGGGTGTTCCTTAAAAAGTATATATGTATCTCTATCTACAGAGCAGTGCTACCAACAGAAGAAAGTACATGTAAGTAGATGAAGTTCCTAGATTTAAAACTCACATATGTTCAAAAAGTATTTGAACTAGAAGAGGCTGTACACAGTAAGATGAACGACCGACTGACTGACCTAGTGTACAAATACACAAATTCAAATTTCTTAATAATTTTGTGTAGATTATACTGTAGGCTAATTCAATACAGCATAGAATATATATAACATTTTACTTTATTTATCTACTATAAAGTCTTAAACGAATTTCTGTTGTTAACCAGGATGTTGCCATCAGATTGGTAAATCGTAAATTTTTTTAACACGTTGCATTTTTATTGTGACCCCAAGTTATAATCATATGCGTTCCAGGAATGATAAACCTTTTACCGTCTTCTGGAGAAAGAGCAACCTTGTTTTTCATTTCCGTATATAACTGGTGGTTATAGGATCTAAACTGTCTCATTGTTTTATATATAGTTTTGTTATGTAACACAACACCCTTATAATCATCCATATCAAGCTCATTTTTAATGATTGCGGTTTGAACCCCTTTCGCCTTTTTTGTGAATTCACCCTCTACATCAACCATGTAGGCTTTACCACCCGTTCCATAGTACTTCCAAATAATCTTACCCCCATACTCATCTTTCATTCTACCTATTACAGATTTTGTTTTAGGTATATCAAAACGATTATTTGGTGAATAGTTGGATGTATCAAAATGCTGTATGCTTTTTTCATATCTTCATAAAAATGCTTTGTGAATAGTTCTAGAATTAAGAAGTCAGTATCGGTGTACGCTAAAAGAGCCTTATCCCCGTACTTTTCTTTAATGAAATTATAATAAAAGTTATACATAATAAATTTGGACAAGTCCCGAACACAGAAATCTATGTAGATGGGTTTGTTGTAGACCGCTTTAAGTCGCCCCATTTGTATAGCTGCAAAGTCTTCACTACAATAGTCAAGTTTTTAAAAATCGGTTTAGAAATTAACGATTCTGCTCCCAACCTTTTACCTATACTCTCCCAATGTATAATAATCCGTATATCTACATGCTCGTCGTTTTTCCGAATACCGCGTTATTCTTTCATTTGTAAAACGTTTTCTCGAATTCGTTAACAGCCTGATACCTCTTTACGGTATTTAAATCAACATACTTTTTTAACCAGGGAGATTGTGAGAATAATAATATGTGATGAATTTCCCGTAATTTTAAACCGGCATTTAAACATTGTTGTAGATTTTGGTAGTGTATAATGTATTTCTCTTTCCAATTTAAATTCGCGATTAGCCTAGTGTATTTAGAGTTTGGTGCAATAGTATTTAACATTACTAGCTTGGTAAGAGGGTTTTTACTGGCAAATAGAAGGATATGACTGGCGAGCCAGTCACCTTCTTGAGCCAGTAAAACCTGTTACCTTGAGTGTATTGTTGAATATTTTATTTGTTCCTCACTTGTAAATAACTAGAAATTTGCCATTTATTCAAAATGTCAAACTGACAAGCAACTAAATTCATCAATATGACACATATTAAGGAAGACAACTCTGGTTTTGCACGCTATCATTTATCTATGAGCACGCTTGGTCGACATAAATGGGTTATTAGCCCTAACTGCTCTTTTGCTACACATGCAGGGTCCACCACGAATGCATTTTTTGGAAAAAATGCACCATATCTATATCAGTTAGTAATTCTAGTTATATTTCAGTATATTTTAACATCGCATTCCAGCTTAAACCAGGTGCGGTATAAAAATTACATGGATCTAGTTTATAAGCTTCCATGCAAACATATCGAAATTTTTCAAAAATGTCTGCTAGCAACAACACATCAGATTTCAAGTATATATCCGAATAATCGCCCAATGTTTTGCACTTGAAAACGCCCCACACCATCTTTGCACGTTCATAATCCGATTCCGATATTTCACTGTTATAAAATTGTTCACGTGTGGTTAGTTTCGTATCATCTAACCGTTCCATTCTGTCAACGTAAGAATAGGGAAATACACCCTTTTGGCTAATTAAGCTAACTTTTCTCCTCCAAAATATTTCTTTATTTCTGTACATTGTTCTACCCCTAAATTTTAAGCTGACTTTTCCAAACTCATAGACATAAATCTAAATCAATCTAAAAATCACAATTTCATAAAAACGTTTTTCTTTACCATTCTTATCAATACGTGTTCCTACTGGTATATGTTTCGTAACAGAGATATACTTTTCTTTGGTTGTAGCTATCACATAAATTTTCCTTTCATCTAAACCCAAAGCTTTGTAAGGACAATTTTCACATTTAAGGCTTTTCCGCCTTCTCTCCAATTTTTAGTTCTTTTCCCGGTTCATTTACGCCCTATAGTCCAGGAAGTTTAGCATTTCACTTCGGAAAAATTTATAGTGAGCTATAAATTGGTGTACACGTACCTTTTAGCTCTCCAAACAATATGTGAAAAGTCCCAAAGATTCCGGTGTATGCATAACTTTTGACAGCTGAAAAACAGCCCAAAAAAGACCGGCCGTCTTCATAAGCGCGTCTACGAGCGTTGGCTCTTGGTAGCCGCCGTGCCTTCGGGCACGGGGTCTTGTGTTTGTGCTGTTACAGCTTGGTCCCGCTTGTTGTATTTGACGCGAAACGGCGAGTTTTAGCTTTGTGTTGTTTTGACGGACTTTTCGACGGACCGCTAAAGCGAGAGGTGGTGTGGTTTTCTTATTGAGTGAGCATGTGGTGCCCTGGGTTGTTAGTATGACTGCCAGTTTTGCATAATTTTGTTGGACCGTGAAGAGGCTTTCCCTCCCGTAGCTGGGGATCTATATTGCAGAGCTGTACAAGCCTTTGGTCTCGTCCGTTTCGATTGTACCGAGGGGGACTTAATTCAGACCTTGCCACGTTGTTGAATTACCCTCAGGGGCCGCTCGACTCCACACCTCCGCAGTACGTTCGTCGCATTTGGTGAACCCGCTAGCCGCCGTGATTCCATCGCTCGGCTGACCCATTCAGGTAGCGTGTGTAATTCCTATTAATAATCAAATTCATTCAACTGTTCAGGTATAAGTTAGATGTATTCACTTGCTAATTCAGTGCCGCTTGGTCGATGCTATTAATAATCAAATTCATGCAACTGTTCAGGCCTAATTTAGATGTATTTACTTGCTAATACAGTGCCGCTTGGTCGATGCTGTTGATAACCAAATTCATTCAACTGTTCAGTCCTAATTTATATGATTATTTGCTGATTCATAACTGCCTACCAAGAGCTCATGTAAAACTAAATTTATTCAGTTGTTTGCGCATAATTGGTGCGTTATTTGTGAAAGCAGTCAAGTGTCGCTGAGGCCGCGGTAAACTAATTTCATGTGCTTGTTTAGTTATAATTAAAGTGAAAGCGTCTTTCAACTACATGGTTTAGTTCATATATGACTGTGTTTACCTTTTGTGTATTACTAATTTACATGTGTGAGACCAATAGACCGGTATTTTGAACGAGGACTTTTGATTTCCGACGAGTCTGTGCATGGCCACTTTTAGGTTACTGTGTAAAGGTAAATGTACGGCAAATCTTGAGTGTTTAAGCGTTACAGGTAAGTTGGCGACGCTTGCTGCTGCAGTGTCATGTCGCTGTGTACTTCTATGTTCCATTCCCGTTGACCTTTGGATTTCGCCAGGGTGATAATTTAAAAGGTAGGCTCATTTGATTTCCCGGTTTTATTCTGGGTCTATCTTTGCATTTTCGTTTATGTCGATGAAACCGGGTGGCGTCCCTTTTAATTTTATCAATTTTTACCGTCTCTTTGGTCGTTGCCCGTAGGTAATCTCGTATAGGACCCTCCCTCGCTCCACTGATGTCTAGTCGGCATATCTTGTTACGGGCTGGGCTGCGACCCTAGATGAGTCTTCGTCCCGATTATGTGAAATATCGTCCGCGCCGGCCGCTTTTACGTAATTTTTGTGTGTGCCGGCGCGGTGTCGTAAAAGTCTTTTTAGACCGTAACAAAGTCGCAGCTGCTATTTGCATCGACACACAGAACGCACCACGCATCGGCTCCCAACCACAAAACTTAATCTGATGTTTCACGCCTTTTTCCGTGGAAATCACTAGTTCTATCGATAAACTTTATAACACCTTTTTTGTAGAAAATTTTTCGTTCTTTCTTTTTTATAAGTCCACTTTACAGCCGTAGGATCGATGGGAGCGAATATGTTGGCAAAAAACCGAAAAAAGGTACTTTTTTATGCATACACCGGAATCTTTGGGACTTTTCACATATTGTTTGTGGAGCTAAAATATACATGTACACCAATTTATAGCTCACTATAAATTTTTCCGAAGATGAGACCATTTTTCGTCTAAAGTTCCTGTACTACTAATTAAAAGTTCAAGTATGTTTCAAAACCCAATCTCGTTCTTTAGCGTTTCTCGGGCCATTGCATTTTATATCGGCAGCGTTTTAAATCTAAATTTAGCTTTGTTCCCCGCATGATTATGGCGCAATGTCCCTTTTTGCACGATAGAACGATTTTACTTAGTTACCGCGTTTGTTTTCAAATCAGTAAATTATGGTTACTGTTCTAGAACGGTAAGTAAAAATTCGAGGTTAGCAGTTTAGGTTTTGCGACAATCTATGTCAAAACTGACGCAAAACCTAACTTGCTAACCTCGAAATTGAAATAGACTTACAGTGCCACCAACATAGTATTCTGTGGTATGATGTCACATTTTACTGACGTTTAAAGAAAAATACATTTCTATCGTGCAAAAAACGTCATAAGCATCACAAACGTTAAGGAATTACCGATCTCAGACAATAATTGGAGTCGTCGCTTCGCTCCCCCTCCAAACAATTGTCTTCGAACGGTAAAATGTCCTTACCGTTCTTAATGCTTAATATACTATATCGCATTCTAGAATGTCGCCGTTGCCTGCCAGCCCATTGTCTGCAATTTTATCGTCCATACAGGCCAGGACTTCCCCCGAGGTTCCAGGCAAATTGCTGATTTAGGACTACACCATAATGGGACTTGCGACGGCCCACAGACGTTGATTAGAATACGAAATTAGTAATGCCTACGCGGAGTCATTTGGCTTAAGGATTTCATCCCGAATTTTTCATTCAGCGGCCAGCACGAAGACTGTCCAGAGGGGTTGGTTGTTGTTTACTGTCGGGGCATTTGCCTCGCCGCGTAGTCGAAATTGTGGAAAGTGTTGAAACCAGATAGGTGTCGTTCGTCAAGCCCTGTGTTAAGTGACGTGTTGATAAATGTTTAGCTGAGGAATCTGTCTCGTGGATTTTAAATGGAAACCTCGTCTGTGAGCTAAACTGTCGTTGTAATGGAATCACGAGTTTCGTACCGTTACCTTGCCTGTCGTACATGCTTCATTTTTACCCTTCCTGTGGATAATGCCGTTCAGACCTACTTGACCATCGCCCCTATGCAGTTTCCTGTCGTTCCGTTAGGAAATAGCTTGGACGCGACCCGTAGCTGGACGTCACCAGAGCAGATGAATTCCTTCAAAGGTATTGTGTCAGTTTATAAGAATTGTAACGAGAGTAAATATACCGTGATGTTCGAAGCGTCGTATCGTTGTCGTTCATTTAAATGTTAAGATGTTGAACAGAAATTACCGCCTTAAAGTGAATTTTCAGAATTTGTTGTCAATTTTGGTTGTTGTAGTTTCTTTGTGTAAATTTAAAGTTGTCACCGTTTTTTAAGTAGTTATATCGTTGGTCGCCAATTTTACCACCAAATTTGGTCCGGGCTAACGAAAATTAGTTTTTAAAAAGTAAAACTACTAGAGTAATTGTTTGTTTTGTAGATTTTCATCTTAAATGCTTGAATTGTGCTAATTTGCTATCTATAGAACTGACCGAACTTTCAGTGTCAATTAGTGCATCGGCTTTGATGTTGTTAATGTGTATGGGAACCGTAGCTTTATGCGAGCTTGAAGGGGAAGTCGCCGATATACCTGCTACTTCTGCGTTTTCTTCTGTGATAACATTGACAACAGACCTACCACTGCGGCATACGTTTGCAAAGTGTCCCTTCTTAGAACATAATTGGCAGATGACGTTGAAGGCAGGGCATTTCACTCTTTGGTGTAAAACATTACTCCCGCAGAAGAAGCAGCGTCTCTTTTTCTGTGGCTTAGATACAGTTTTGATCCATTTGTGGCGTTTGAGCAATATCGGTAAGTGCATTAAGATGAGAAGTGCCAAAATATTGTGAATTCTTTTTAGCCATTTCGAAAATGATAGCCTGATTGAGAGCCTCGTCTAGTGTTAAAGATTTGTTTTCCAATAGCCTCTGACGAATCATTTGCGAAGAAATACCGGGGATAAAAGCATTACTAATACTTTCGTTTTTGAATTGTTCAGCCGTTACATCTTTGAAATCACAATCTTGTGCTAGTTGTTTGAGCACACGGATGTATTCTTCGATCGATTCGTCTGGTTGCTGTTGCCTGGTTGCTAAGACGTGCCTCGCATGTATTATATTCTTAGGTTTGATATAGATGTCATCGAGTAAAGGTAAAGCAGCTTTGCAATCTCTACATTCTTGTATATAAGTATAGATAGTAGGACTTAAATGATTAATCAGTAGTTTCAATTTTGTAGAAGCTGAGTTACCTCTTCAGCTAGAAAATTCGAGAAAGTATATCTCCAATGTGTCTACCTGAGATCTGCATTAGTTGTGCCACGGTCGACATCGAATCTCTCCGGTCGCAGAAATCGAGACAAGTCCGAAGCCATTGAATTTTTACTTCGACCAGGATCTTCACCATTTGTAGCCATTCCTTAGTTATATAAATAAATTGGTATGAGACAAAACCACTAGAGAACTTGGCTTTATTTAACTAAGGACTTTGATAGTAATCAATATAATAAATTGACAGAAGAAATCAACGACTACTAATATTATTTAAATACATATCACCACTTTTCGCTGAATATCGATCTTCGTCTTTGTGTTCTTAGGTGTTACGTGTTCTCCATACTGTTATACGGGGCAGAGGCATGGACACTTACAAATGCCTTCTGCAAGCGCCTAGAAGTATTCGAGATGTGGTGCTACCGTCGAATGCTACTCAGTTCATGGACATACCATGTCTCCAACCATACAGTCCTATGTCGCTTGCAAAAAGAACCGGAAGTCATGGCCACCATAAAACAAAGAAAGCTATCTTACTTCGGACACATCATGCATAATGGTAAAAACCGCCTCCTACAACTAATTCTGCAAGGCAAGATTGACAGTAAAAGAGGACCAGGACGCCGAAGAATATCTTGGCTTAAGAACTTGAGACAGTGTCCTGGTCCGGTTTGACATCCGCAAAACTTTTTCGCTCGGCTGCAAACAAAATAAAATGGGCTAGTGTGATCGCCAACATCCATAGAGGATAGGCACTTTCAGAAGAAGAAGATACGTAGCAACTCTTTTGTTTTCTGACTTATCCATCTCGACTATTGCTTTGACATATTCTGGATTAGGTTTAGCATCTTGTTTTGAGAAAATTTTCCCTAAACATTTAACACTTTTCTGCGTAAACTGTACCTTATTTGAATTAATTTTGATATTCTTTTTAATGCCCTTTCTAATACCAATGTTAAGGTTTTATTATGTTCAGCTTCATCGCCCGAAATTATTAAATCGTCAAAATAAATTTCAACATCATCAATGTCTCCACATATTTCATAGTTCTTTTTCTGAAAAGCTTCAGGAAGCGGATGAAATACCAAATGGTAATCTCAAATTGAAACCTACCAAAATGAGTACTAAAAGTACACGAGTCTGAGCTGGCATCATGAATGTCAACTTAAATGCGGGTTTTTAGTTAGCTCTACACACTACTGTACTATTAATTTATGTTCCACTGGGTTCTCTACCTCAAACAGTCGGACAGGTATAAGACTCTATTAACATCGGCAGCGCGGTTAAGGGAAAGCTAATATTATTTTGAAGTTGGTCGTTGTCACCTGCAATGTTGAAGTGATGATGCAAACATTGCCAGCAATAAAACCCTACCAGTTTACATAAATATATATATACCTAATCTGTAAGAAAAACACAAATACAAAGTAATACATGTACGCAAAACAACAAGAATGAACGATGTCCAAACATATAGTGAAGCTGTTAATAATATTTTAATTATCTACAAGCGACAGCTGTTGCTACTCACGTTATTGCCTAAAAATACATGTAAGGCTATACAGTACTCATATTAAAAAACTGTACGCTACATGCATGAAAGCATCTTTGATAGTGCGCTAATGTTCAACTGTCAACGCAAAGTTCGACACCGATAGAGCGAAATGTATTTGAATTCCGCGCACAAATGCACTGGGCGAAATTGTCTATTCTTGAAATGCGCTTGTCGCTGGAAAGGCTGCCTGGGCATATTCAATTCCAGCGACGCGCTGAGTGAGCGGATGACGCTATAACTTCGCGTCGGCTTGCAGGTAAACCCTCGTTATCTTCGATACGCAATCATTCATTGAAGCAATTGCTAAAGATTTTACAATCGCTTCTCATTTCGTATCGCGATTTTAAATAGAAACTAACCTGGCTTTAATATTTCCGCCAAAGAGCTGGGGCCAGCGCTGTGTCTTAGTCGGAGACCAAAATTGAGGCTTCGGACAGCGTTGAATAAAACACCGCAGAGTGGCTTCCAAGGTAAACTGTACCTCGGCTTAAGATGCAACGGGCGTCGTCTGCTTGCTAACGCAAATCTACACAGGCACTTGATAATGCACTTTTAAATCATGCGTTACGTCCCTGGGATTCTAGGACGCTACGCACGCACTCGACGCAGGCTTAGTGCGGATGAAACCGCGGTCAAATACCACGCAGTTGCAGTTTTTTATAAAAATTCCACATAGTGATTTGCGGCTTCGTTCTATTTTTTACTCCGCTTCATGGAATTAGCTGTCTTGTATATTCACAAATTCCACTCACGCACGTACGATGCACGTATAATGCGTAACCACGTAATACATACTGAGACATACAAGGGATACGGTTGAGCTTTATTGCTAGAAGGATATAATAAAAATATACGAGTATGAAATGCATATACCGGGTGTCAACGAATTTATTAGACAAGTCATAACTTTTAGAGTATTAGGTATATCGAAATGATATTTGGTATAGGTAAATGGTATAGAGAGAGGAGAGTTTTCGCATATTTTTCACTTTCCGGTCACTTCCGGTTTCACCGGAAATGGCTCCGATTTAGAATTTTTAAATGGAATACCCTGAATATTTTTGCATATTTGGATTTCTGAGACAATTTTTGATCAGAATGTGACATTTTAAAAAGTGTTTAAGCCTACTTGAGTTTTTTAGAGCCACTTTTAATATGGCATCTAGGTGGCCATGATCGGACGCAAACTAATCTAAGGACCTCAGGTGATGTCAGAAAATTACAATCGCAAAGTTTTAGTGATTAGTATGATAGATAGGAATAAGACAAGTTGGCAAAATCACATTTTCTTGTCTAACTATGTTTTTTCAAATGGCGACCCTTTTTTGACAAGCACTTTCTGAAAAGAGGATTTTTTGGCGAATATAACGATACTAATTTATTTGCGATTGGATTAAAAATAAGCTCATAAGTTAAATATTTCTAAGCAAAATACTGGATAATAATTTATTTACTTTTGTCAAGTGTGCCATGGATAACTTTTTAAAATGTCACATTCTGATCCAAAATTGCCTCAGAAATCCAAATATGTAAAAATATACAGGGTGTTCCATTTAAAAATTCGAAATCGGAGCCATTTCCGGTGAAACCGGAAGTGACCGGAAAGTGAAAAATATGCGAAAACTCTCCTCTTCCTATACCATTTATCTATACCAAATCTAATTTTGATACACCTAATACTCTAGAAGTTATGACTTGTCTAATAAATTCGTTGACACCCGGTATATAGGTGCCACGAATTGGCGCGTTTCACAACTTTATAATAGCCATCCTTTATGTCTAACACTCTAAAGAATTATTTATTTGCCAACTGAGATGAGATACCGTCTATTGTTGGAATCATAAAATGTTCCCTAATAAATAATTTTACACAATTAGCGCATTGTGGGTTTTCTTATATATCAATACGTGTAGTTTATGTCTTTTGTCATGCTGATTCTGAATCTGATTTCAAATGTGCTCTATCACGTCAGAATTTTGAGAAATGTTCTTAAATAGTTTTTACAAAAAACGCATCCAATTTTACACAATTTCAAAGTTACTTTTATACAGTGCGAGTGTAAAGTCTGGAACCATCTAAATAGAACTTTTATCAATTTTTTTTTAAAGAAATCTTGAAACACGTCAATTTTTATTTTAAATAAGACGTATTTTACTGTAATTGT
Source organism: Agriotes lineatus (assembly GCA_940337035.1). Classification (NCBI taxonomy): domain Eukaryota; kingdom Metazoa; phylum Arthropoda; class Insecta; order Coleoptera; family Elateridae; genus Agriotes; species Agriotes lineatus. The sequence goes on from CALNHX010012119.1 coordinate 17,625, forward strand.
CACTTTTAGATTGTCTTTTGTTTTTGAGTTATGACGTTTGCGATAACTTTTTTAAATGGAAACCCTAAATTTTTATGATGAATTTGGACATAGCATGAAATTCTAAGACCAAATACGCTAAAAATGTATGATCCTGTATTTTGAAATTTTCCAGAAAATCGCTTTTAAAGTATTAAAACAGAAATCGAATAAAAATCAAGTAGCCATGAAAGAATGAGTTAGCCCTAAAATTATAACAGTTCTTTATAGTTTGTTTATCTGTTTTTGTTGTGTGCTCTTAATTAAATAAATAGTGGTGCGATATTTGAGTGAAAATGAACGAATTGAAATTTTAGTATTGAGGGGATGTGGTACAATTTTCTCGAAAATTTCAAAATACAGTATCATGCTACTTTTTAGCGTATTTGGTCTTAGAATTTCATGCTCTGTCCAAATTCATCATAAAAAGTTAGGGTTTCCATTTAAAAAAATTATCGCAAACGTCATAACTCAAAAACAAAAGACAATCTAAAAGTGGCAATTACAGTAAAATATGTATTTTTTTAAATAAAAATTGAAGTGTTCGAGGCTTTCTTGCAAAAACATTTGATAAGAGTGTTATTTCGATAGTTCCAGACTTTACACTCGCACTGTATAATAAAGATAGTACAAGTAATTTTTCTTGCACAAATCTCGTCATAATTTGGTCGTCTTTGCGGATCTATTGCATACAATATAGTATTTCTGATATGATGATTCTAAGGCTTAACATCATTTTGTTTCAAAATGATCTTCTTCTCTGGATGTAGGGGTATTTTATTCGAGTCCAATTTTCCGTACAGATGCAGTCGGCTTAAAATGATTGTATGCCTCCTATTTCCGTTTCTTCATTTATCTTCTGTTTGTCTTCTTTCGGTTAATTAAAGGACCCATACAGTTTCAAATTTGTTTCCAGTTTTGCTTGCAATCTCTTATCTGGCAACTTTCTTTCCAAGTAAGTTTGCAGATATACCTAATTCAGAAGCTCAATTTTTTATTTCGATTAGAAATGTAGTAAGAAAACATCATTTATTTTCTCTCACACAAATAAACCATAGTTTATGTTGTTCTAAACTTTATATTGGAATTGAAAAGTTACTTGCACTCGTAATTAACAACAATAGTAATTTACGTTACAAGTATAGAAAGTGGAGCTTTTCAGTACTAGTGATGTTTCCAGAAGAGGCTTTCAGGCCGAGTCCGGAATTTCGAGACGAGTATGGAAAAGCGACTTTCATACTAGTTTCGTATAATATTTTTTCGACGATTGACATCGAAAGTAGATATTTCTCTCTGTCGTTTGACAACAGAAAGTTGACATTTGCTGCTGAACGTGCGTTTTCATCACTGTCGCTCGCCGAGCGTTTTGGTTTTCCGCGTGAACACATTAGGTAGCCACGTCCGAATGTTTCCTTGAGAACGCCCGTCATTTGTTGAAATAATCGCGTTACATGTCATAGACTACGCGAGTAATTTTAACTTGATTGTCAATTAATTCTTTTCATAAAAATGAAATATGATATTCTCCCTTGTAACGTTTCGCTCTTGTTTTAAATGCATTTTAAATAATATATGATATTAGGGCATTTAAAACGCCGCAACAATCGAATTTGCAACAATTGGGAATCTCCAGCCCGCTCGAGCGCGCCGAAAGCGCCGGTGCGCTAGCGGATCGTACTAATGGTTTTTCGCGCACCCCTCCTTCAATAACCGATGAGTCCCGAGAAGCCGATGGCAGCTTATAAGAGGGAATTGCTCGCTGTCCGGAATACCAGAAACACACCAGAAAATTTCGAGATTAACTCGAAATAGATTCCCAGGTATCCGTTTAAAGACAAATTTGAATCAGCTTATATCTGGAGTCGGATTGAACTGCATTCAAATTTATCGAATCCCCGCCTGACCGTGTAGATACAAAGATACGTTCAAAACTCAAATTTGAATCAGCTTATATCTGGAATCGGAATAATTGCATTCAAATTCCTCTGAGTCCCTTCCAGCCAATTGTGTGCAATTAATTTATCAGTGGCATATCGTAGTAAATTAATTGGATTCATTTTTTGGCCTGGCAGTTCGCAGAGGCTCCTAGAATTTAATTAACGAATAGTTGGACTCGACACTCGTTAATTAATAGCTATTTAAGTAACAAGGAATGTAAGGCCCGATTAACATTTGAGGTAGGCAAGTACAAGGCAAGACGAAGTCGCGGCTTGTTGCCTGCCGAAAATGTTAATAGGCGATACATTCCGAGTTATCCTATTATATTTTTCCCGCTGCTTATCGAAATTTTCCTAGATTTTTGAAAAAATCGTTTGGTTTGTCACCTGTCACCAGGATTAGTTTTCGTGAGTTGTGTTACCTGTGAGTGTCACATGTCACATAAACACTTGCAATTTATAAACAAAACGTCTAAATCTGCATCTTATTTTGCTAATTTTATTATCCTAGTCAAGAAAAAGCAGCAAACAAATATAATCACCGACTTACACGTTTTGTTACTAAGGCTATATCACTGACTTACATGATCAGCAGCGGGAAAAATTATCGTACGTGAAAGAAATCAGTTTCAATGGCAAACATACTCGAGTAAGGAAATGCAATAATTCAATTTCATACCAAGTATTAAAAGCTCATAGTAAAAACATTAAAGTTACGTACAGTTGAGTGCTGGGTCACTAAAGTTTCCCCGAGTGTAGATCGTTAGATCTTAATACCCAGCAAGTATTCCCCGATGAAACGGGCTGTCCCCCTAAGGCAGTAAAACGACGTACTCACCCTGGTAAATTACATTTTTGCCAGAGTAATAAAATAACCTTGCCTCGCGCTGGACACTAGATAACAGCTGACTGGAATTTAATCCAGGCACGAGGTCAAGTACAGTTGGGTTATCATCATATCAGTCACATGTACAGATCCTTGCATAAAGGAATCACTTTATAGTTGCAGTCAAGTCACTTTATGATCGAATCAAATTAGAATCTCCCGTTTATTTACATCTGCACCGGTTGTAATTTTTAAAATATTTTTGGTTTTACAGTTCTGCCAACGTAGACGAGAAGATACTGTCCTGTCCTGTAACCAGACGTGGGAAAAATCGCTGCCATACATCGACGTAAGACAGGCAGATTACCCATCTAGAGACCAGCGACAGAATTGAAACAAAATGCTATATAATTTGTTTGTAATTTTGCAAAGGATTTAGTTTCATTTTATGACATGTACATAGTAAAGAATACATGTATTTTCTGGTAAGTCTTCTTACTTTAAATCAGTCAGAGTATAAGTAAACTAAAGCCTGGCCCGAGCAGGAGCTACCCCTCATACAGGGCGCAATTAATAATGCTGCAAATTTACTTTTCAAATTAAAGACAAACCAGAAATCATTGTAAAGCCCCAGCTAGTATTACACCCTTAATAATATGCTGAGTCGTCGAAAAAATAGTATGTATGTTTCGACATAAAAGTGCGCTTGCCGCTTTTGCATACTTGCTGGTTTCGGTTTCGCTTCGACCACAATATTCATGCGCAATCAGCAAAAATGCATTTTCAGCTCTTCAAATACAATATACTATTTTCGTACACTCGCATACAAAACGGAATAATACAGTTATACTTTGCGGTGTTTGTACGGCAAAGTAAAATTTATTAATTAGAAAGTTACAGTTTGCGGTACTTGTACGGGAAAGTACTACTTTGTCGTACAAATAGCGCAAACTCTAAGTTAACCGCTTATGTAACTCTTAAAATAACGAATTTAGGTACACATAGAACACGGGTAAATTATTGTCACTCTGTAATTTATTCATAACAGTTTCAGCAGTATTGGAAAAAGCTAAAGGCTCTTATCGATTCAAATGCAAATCTAATCATCGATTAATCAATTACTTTAAATTATAATCGTTACGGTTATGCACGCTCCAGGCTTCCCTTCTTCTATATCTTGTTAATTTTACAGAGTAGCTCCTTTGCTATTGAGTAGGTCAATAAGGCAATAAGTGATTAAATAGAAAAAGGCGATTGACATTAACCGAACGCCACCACGCGGCGATTTTCGAAATCACCATTGAAGCTATACTTTTGCAATAAGTTGATGTGCTTGTATTGCTTATTGCCTCGTATTATCATAATTGTCGTTTTTAAATTATGAGTGGAAAAAGTGCGTAAATAATATTAACTGTTGTGTATATGGATGTCAAACAAAAAAGGGAGAGAAATTTAAGCTTTCATCGTTTCCCAAATGAAACATCGGGTTACGTTTATCTAACCAATAAATATGGCTTAAGAAAGGTCAACAAAAAAAAGCTTGGGAAAAGGTTTTGTTGATGAGAAAACCTGCTACAATTCACATGAGAGTGTGTTCCCTACATTTTATGAATGATAATTTTATATTGTCAGCTAAGTGGCATCTACCCCACCAAACTGTGTAGTGCATAAACTTCTTGTTCTTGTAGATTTCCCCACTAGAATTCCTCGCCTAAAGCAAGATACTATGCCTTTTAAAAATTTACCACAGAAGACCATTGTGGCCCCACAACCTAGCAACAGCCGCAATAGACGTTGCAACAGATCAAGAAAGACCGTGAACGAGGAAAACAAGAAAATGAAGAAAATTTGAAAATCTCGTCGATGATCCACCTATAAATCGCAAATTAAAAGATTTAGGGAAAACCGAAAAAGTAGCATGGTCTGGTTTGCTTCGGTATGTGAATTTGCATCCACCAAATAAAAAAACAGAAAAGAGGCAACACAGCTGGCAAGTGGCGATATATTGGTTTCCTTTATAAGTGCCATTGATACCGACAGCAAATTAAATTCCTTAACTGGATTACTTTTTTTAAATTATTAGATGCGTTACCTACTGAATCTGCTGCTTTTATCTCAATAAATAAACTCAACTTTAAATGCCCTTAACTCGTCATACCGCAGAAGATATTAGATAGGTATATCAGTAAACACACCACGCACAAGTTTAATTTAATTAAAGAACACTCGCAACATAACTGACGTGTTGTTTGTTGTACAACTGATACCTTTAATGGCCGTCATATTGGTGGCGGTGGTGGTATCAAACAACGTTCCTACCCGAGGAACCCGGCGATGCAAACCATTATCAACGCCAAAGTAGACAAAATGTTGTCAGCAGGAGTCATCGAACCCTCCTGCACCTCGTTCAGCTCCCCGATGGTACTAGTCAAGAAACCATCCGAACAGTATCGTTTCTGTGTCGACTTCCGTAAGGTGAACGAAGCGACTCGTACTGATGACTGCCCTATTCCCTTCATCGACGGGATTCTTAATAAACTCCGAGGGGCTCAGTACATTAGTATATTGGATCTCAAACATGGATATTGGAAAATTCCGCTTGTCATGGAAAGTCGTCCCTCAGTTTTCACAGTCCCTGGCTACGGTTTATTCCAATTTAAGGTCATGCCCTTCGGCCTGCACTCAGCGGCGGCCACGTTCCAAAGGCTCTTGGATAGTATCATCGGCCCCGAGCTCGAACCGCATGCTTTTTGTTATCTGGACGATATCATCATCGTCAGTGGATCGTTCCAGGACCATCTGCGGCATCTACAGGAAATGTTCCAACGACTACGAACCGCCGGCCTCCAGCTACAGCCCGAGAAATGCAACTTCTGGTAGCCCGAGTTGAAATACTTGGGGCATGTAGTCAACAAAGAAGGAATACAAACCGACCCCGAGAAAGTAGAAGCCATCCTGAAGATGGAAATTTTCCAGGTACCAAAGGTAGTCAGGCGATTCCTAGGTATGGCCGCCTGGTATCGTAAATTTATCCCAGGGTTCTCATAGATAGTATTCCCCCTGAACGAACTCCTTCGGGAAGGTGCCAAATTCAAGTGGACGGAGAGACCACAAAAAGTCCTAGACGGGCTGAAGAAAGCCCTAACTTTAGCCCCGATTCTGGCCTGCCCCGATTTCTTCGTCCAATTTGTCCCCCAGACGGACGCCAGCACCACCGGCCTAGGAGCAGTCCTCACCCAGGTGTTAGAAGGTCAAGAGAGAGAGAGAGAGTGATCGCCTACCCCAGCCGCTCCTTGACGGACGCCGAAACCAGGTATTCAGCCACCGAACTGGAATGCCTTTCCGTGCTTTTTGCCATAAAAAATACAAGAGGTACCTTGAAGGCTACCACTTACAGGTGGTAACCGACCATCGCAGTATAAAGTGGCTGCGTAACCTCCCAAACCCCTCAGCTCGGTTAGCCAGGTAGGCCTTAGAGCTCCAACAATATGACTTCGAAGTAAAGTACCGGACTGGAGTTATCAACCGCGTGGCTGACGCTTTGTCCGGAACCCCCGGACATCCCGACGACGGTCTTTCCCCATGCGCGTCCAGCAACCAGCAGCCCCGTGTTCCTGGATTAGTTAGATGACCCACTTGGTACAAAATGATTCCGACACATTTAATACATGGAAACTGGAAAATGGAAAACTGTACCGAAGCTTTCCAAACGTGAGTGAAGATCTGGTCGAAGGTTTTCAGCCCGTATGAAAGCTATGCGTCCCGAAGCCACAACGACGTCAAATTCTGCAGGAATGTAACGACTAGCCCGCTGCAGGACACTTGGGGGTGACAACGACGACGGCTAGTATCCAAAAACTGTATTACTGACCCAGAATGCAAAAGGACATCAACAAGTACGTACTTTTATGTCCTGTTTGCCAGCAGTACAAGCACCAACAGCAACAAACCGCCGGAAAGATGTTCTGGCCCCGAGTCAAAGATCCATGGAAAGTTATAAGCACTGACATAATCGCCCCCCTCACCCGGCCCTCGAAGGGCAACGCATGGCTTCTCGTCTTCCAAAACCGCTTCACGAAGTGGATAGAAGTCCATCCACTACGCTGCGCCACATCCAAAACCGTGACCCAGGCCCTGAGGGAGGGAATTATGTACAGATTTGGAAATTATAGTTTAAGACAACGGGCCACAATATATTAGCAAGCTCTTTCAAGCATTGGCCGCCGAGTACGGCATCCCAGTACACACCCCAGGCCAACTCCGTGGAAAGAGCTAATAAAGCGGTAGACACCATAATTGCACAGCTAGCCCGCGGGAAGCAGAACCAGTGGGACGCCTGGCTGCCGGAAGTGATGTTCGCCATCAACACCTCAAGACACGAATCTACTGGATTCAAGCAAGCGCTGCTCAACCTCGAACGCGACATGCTTCCACCCAGACTTAAACCCCGACAAAGGAGCTCCGCATCCAGCCCTATACAGGGAGCAACTCCGGAAGCTAGAAGATGTAATGGAGGTGGTGCAAAATAATCTCGCCAAAGCCTTCGCTAACCAGAGCCGACATTACAGTCTTAGAATACGCGAATATCGTCTCCAGGTGTTCAAGAGGGACGAAATCCACTCCGACGCCGCGCAAGGCATCTCGGCGAAGTTAGCTGACAAATACGCCGGGCGGTACGTCATCAAGAAGTTAATCTTTCCTGTAATTGTGGAATTAAGCCACCCCCAAACCGGCAAAGAAATCATTCAAGTATACGTTAAGAATATCAAAAAGGCTTTCTAGAAACTCTCCATCACACCCGCTAGAACATATTTTGCAAAATCTTACCCTGCAGCTGTTACAAAATATTTCCTAGATATTTTCATGTGCACCTGTGCTAAAATGGTCCCAAAAACTACTCCTTTTACGTGCAGTCCCATAGAAGGGGTGATAAAAAGAGCTGCAACTACATAAGGACCAATCTCCAACCCTACCGCCATTACTCGAGTTATTTCCAATTCATTTGAAGATGCCTCCAATCCGGAACAAGTGTGATGTGCGGCCGTGGCTCTTCAAATCAAGAAAGCAACGAAAGGGGCAAAAGAAGATACGTCCATGGGTTCCCCGTGCCTATGACCCTCCAGTATCACCTCCAAGTGCCCGTTGGTTGCTCCTGCCCACGTGGAGCCCAGGGCCTGCAATGCTGTCTTCTTTACCAGCTACGCTGGAAAAGAAAGACAGTACCAGACCGATCCCTATTAACTCCGACGACCACTCTCAGATGAGCACAAAATTAGCTCAAACGTTCGAGCGACTGTTTGGGAAATCTCTGCCGACTTCAAACCCAACGAGCCCGGCAACAACATCGACGAAGAGGGTGTTCGCAGAATCGCCGCCTGCTCCAGACACCCCCACCGAGCCGAATACACCGGGGACCCCAGAGACGCAATCACCCATAATGGCGGCCTTCTTCGCCGAATGCGGCCGCTGGTGGAATCAGCTCGATGTTCCACCAGAGTTGCGGCCAGAAACTCCCTCACAAGTTCCCGTGAGAGAAACATTAGTGCCCTTTGCTGAGGAAGACGCCCTCGCCTTGGCCCTAGACGAGCTCCAGCAACTACAGCTGCCAGAACCCGAACTATCGCCAGAAGAACTTTCTCAACTTCTGTTACAACCACCGAAAATCCAGAAGCCAAACCACAATCAATACAACCGTACAAGTCGCGACGACGTGAAAAGCGACGCAGCATACGCATAAAGTTGCCCACCGTAGAATCCATCCGCCTGCCTCTAGACGCAGCGTGCCAGATGGGTCTGTTATACGGACAACAATAAAAGTCGAGTAAATATTCAGTAGTTATATCCCAAGTGCATTCTGTATATTCGAGCAGAAATACTCGAATTATACAGAATGCACGCGGGAAATATTGCAAGACTATTTCCCGAAGAAATTTCATTCTTTGAATATCATATTATTCCTTTTTAAAGAGTTTACAGTTTTCAGTTTTCTTTCTGACATTTCTATTAACAGAAAAGTTTATCATGGTTGTATGACGATATAACAATGAAACATTAGTAGATCCATAGTAACGCCGATAAACAAAGATAACACTTGACAGCGTTTTTTCTGCATCTGTGATCGCTTTTTACTTGCAAGTTTTTCAAGTTTTTCTGGTCAATATCTCGACGATCGGCATCCGAAAACATGGATTCGCGCTTGGAACTAATTCTGTTGAAGAAATCGGCAACAAAGTAGGTGATATTACACCCATCAATACTCAGAAATCTAACCTGTGCTCCTGGACGTTATTCGAAGATTTTTGCAAAGAAAAGGGCTACGTTGCAGACGAAAACACCTCTGTGGTACAGTTGGCAAACGTTTTAACAGATTTTGGGTACAATATGAGAAGAAAAGATGGCGGTAATTATAAAGAGGGAGTAATCAAAACCAACTGGAATCGCGTGGCTAAAGTACTGCAGGAGAAATATTATAAGAATTTAATGTAAGCTTTGATCCTTTTAAAGACGTTGAATTTCAACAAGCACGAAAAGCCCGCGACGCAAAACGGAAGGAACTTCAAGCATGCAGCGAGAATAGGAAAAGGAGCGCCGTAGCCTTTAGTCGAGAAAACCATATAAAAATGATCAATGTTTGGGATGAAAACACTCCCGAGGGGCTGCAGAAGAAGTTTTATCACGTAGCCTCGTTCGAACTGGCATGGCGTGGGGGCGAAGCCGCAAATTGTCTTACTACGTTTTTTACAAAAGAATTCGACAACTTTGGTAAGCAGACAGGACGTATTATCTACGACCCAGTATTCGACAAGACGTCGCAAGGCGGTGCCCAACCATTAGCACGAAAGAAATGGTTGACTGCAAATGAAGATAACAATGATCACTGTCCAGTGAGGTTGGTTTTATAATCAAAGCTTAA
>CALNHX010012120.1:0-27314 GCA_940337035.1 Agriotes lineatus
GTCGACTGTGGGTTTCCCGTACGCCTTTAAAATTTCCAAAATTCTAACTACACTATCGAGCAGCCTTTGAACGGACGAATGTGAATCCTTTTTTACGTTCTCTAAACTGAATAACGCATTTATGTTTGATTTTACTATCAGCTTCTTATTTTAAAATCGCTTGACTAGAATGTCCCAAGCAATGGTATAGTTATCGTTGGTAACTTTTAACGACGAGATTGAACTAGCAGCTTCTCCCTTAAGGGAAGAAATCAAATAGTAAAATTTCTGAACGTTGGTCAAATTAGCGTTGTTATGAATAAGCGACGTAAAGGAGTCATGAAATTGAACCCAATTCTCGAATTTCCCCGAAAAGGAAGGCAAATCTAAGGGTGGTAATCTTAATCCAGCGAGCTCTCCTGAAGGGCCACTTTGCAAAGAATTTTGACCTAGATTAGGTTTTATACCCGGACTGATCTTATTTTTTGATAAGAATTCCTTTACTGCGCCACTAATCTCGCTAAAATGAGTCATATAAGAGTCGAATTCATTAAAAAGTTCATCAAAGTGTTCAGCGTCGACCTCCATTAGACCCTCCATTGACTTCTCATACTCATCCAACAAATTTTGGAAACAACTAAACTCTTCTGACAAGTTGCCGACCTCGCGAGTCTTCACGGGGCTGGACGAAGAAATTCTATGAAATAGAGTTTTGAAACGATCTACTTTGGCTTTTATGAATTTGCAACGAGTGGTTAAAGCACGAGTTTCCGACATGACCGCTGATGTCGAACGAGTTTCCACCATGACTGACACAAGCAAAAAACAACACTAAACGAAGGTGTAATGGAAAAGGACTTACTTTTGATTTGAGAACGTAGTAACTTCTTGACGAACAGAAAACCAACCCGCTACCGATCGCTGCCGCTTGACGTGGGACCTGGACTCGGTGTAAGCTCTCGATGGTTGAATTTCCTGGTGTTGGCGAAGCTTCTTGACGCTCTCCGACGAAATGATGTTGGAGCAATTGCATCCACCAGCTACAGGAAACTTGTACACTCGCGTTTTTTAGCTTCTTCCAGATCCGGCTCGAAGGACCAATGTTTTTTGTAGCACACATTTCAGCAATTGTAAGACAGATGTCGCTTCAAAATCAAGGTTGTGACATTGCCGAATACCGGGAAATTTCTACTTGCAGTTTAGTGGCTAATCAGAAATTTACGATCCGGTAAATAACGAATCCAAATGATAGTGGATGGTTATTATTAGAGTGTAGATTTCTAACTATTTTAGTATACGTAATAATTAATAGCTGAACAGAAACGCTTAGAATGAAATACGAATTATAGATACAAAATATGGAAAGCTACTCATAACCCCCAAGGGATTTTTGAAATTATTTCTCTCTCAAATTCGTAGTAACCATGTAACTATAGGCAACGTCTTAGCAACCATACAATGAGGCGATCTTTGATGTTACTTACATATTCTAATTTTAAATGTCATTATGACATTTTGAAATTTCATACTATTTTTACTAATATAAATTAGTAATTTGAGATGAAATCAGCTATGTTGGTATTGTATTAGCTTAGCTACTTGAAATTTCTACATGAAAAATAAGTTTCAATCAGAACTCTGTATTGTCAAAAACACATTACAATTTTATTTAAAAGTTAATTATAACGTTTCGCTGGTTATACCAGCTTCATCAGATAAAATGAATTTAAAATACAAGCCTTTTGCAGTAGTTAATCTGAAAGTTTAAACAAGCAAGCAATTAGAGAGTAAGTGAAAGAAAAAAACATCACATTTAATACATACCAAGAAAAACATCGTATCTTAATGATTAGGAGAAAAAAGAATACACTTTAAAAGAAAACGACAAAAACTACAAAGGTGATTACTATTCTTTTAACAAAAACTGTTCTCTATTAACTATTAATATCTGTCTTCTAGCAAAATAATTTTTAAGAAAACATACGAAAAAAACAGAAAATAATCACAACCCTATCCTGTTTTTTAATACTTATGGCAAAAGTTGGAGTTTTGAAGGAATAAGAAAAATTATACTTCAATTTTAAACAAGAAGATGTCATGAATCCTAATTATTAAGATACGATATGTTTTTTCTTGGTATGTATTAAATGTGAAGTTTTATTCTTTCACTTATTCTCTAATTGCTTACTTGTTTAAACTTTCTGAATAACTACTACAAAAGGCTTGTATTTTAAATTTATTTTATCTGATGAAGCTGGTATAACCAGCGAAACGTTATAATAACCTTTTAAATAAAATTTTAATGTGTTTTTGACAATACAGAGTTCTGATGGAAACTTATTTTTCATGTAGAAATTTCAAGTAGCTAAGCTAATACAATGCCAACATAGCTGATTTCATCTCCAAATTACTAATTTATATACAAAAACAGCTGTAACCTCAAAATTTAATATTTACTAATATTGCTAGTAAATAAAATATTGTATGCACCATGGAAGATATTCATTTTCTTTACCTTCGGTTGACTTACAGACCTCAGACTAGAAGCCCTCGGTCTGTAACACATGTTAACCCAAGGGAAAAACATATTCATATCTCTGTTAATTCATAAGCATCTATTATTTTTAGATTGAAAAAAAATGTTTTTCGGCAACCGTTTTTGAAGTGATTACTACCAAAACTGTCATTGAAGTAGACGTTTCTCTTACTGACACAAAAAGTGTATTTTGCAATGCAACACTTTTAGTTCCTAGAATTAATAGTATATTGTTTTCTTAGAATTAAAAGTGGCACTTTGTTTGACGAGCAATTATGTTTGCATTTGCAAGACAAAGCACACCGTAGCCGAGCAAATGCAAAAATTGCAAGTCAAACAGGGTCACTTTTAATCCAAATAACACATACTATTTTTTCTGCAACCTAGAAAAGTACAAAATATTCAAAATTTTAGATGATTGATTACTTTTGACTTTTCTCATTTAAAAATCATTATGACAACTACATTCACAAACGACCAAATTGAAGTTATTTTTAGTTCCATAGAAGTAAAAGTGCTTCCTAGGAACTAAAAGTGTTACATAGCAACATGCACTTTTTGTGTCAGTAAGAGAAACGTCAACTTCAATGACAGATTTTAGTATTAAAAGTACTTACTTTTGGTTGCGGAAAATACTATTTTTTCTATAGCACATGTTAAAGTGTGCTTTTATCAACTCAAAACAAAAGGTAAAAATATGCTCGACTGGGTTACCCCTCTAAATACGTTAATTACTATTACTGCAATATATTGGTAAACGTTATACGTTTACAACTCAATTTATACTTCCTATAATGCTGCCTAAACAGATATAAAATACTTTAAATATTGACAAATAAAAAAGTATTTTTTATTACACTACTTTATTTTCAATAAAAGATTAATAGCAGATACACTGTGATTGAGGTCACCGCCCTGGGCCGAAGTGGTTTAGAATTTCATCTTGAGGTCTTGCTTTCGGTCGTACTCGTCGTCTTTATTAAACGAAGATAGTAATTAATAATAAGTACAAAAAATTGCTAAAAATTTTAACATAAGTTATTACTTCTAAAGAAAAAAATGCTCAATGTATTTATGGTAGTTTCTGATGATATTGTTTGTATTCGCAGAGTAGCACAATTCAAAGGCTTCTAAATATTGCATCATAATTCTTATTTGCAGTAATACTCGTTTCTTGTTGTTCTAATCCCGGTCATGGAAAAAATTGTATATAAGCAGGAGAGAACGCCATTCTTTCTTCTATGTATTTGTAGTCCTCACGTTTCGCACTTGCGCCTCAAACTCACACTTTGGAAAAACGTAGGCCTTTCTCTTCCTTGTTGGAATGTACTATTCATTCATATTACCATCGATATTTTTCAGTTATTTTATCACTCCGCCCTCCTCAATTTTTTCGTCGGGGATTGGCACAATGTTGGCAACCCTATGCAGAAAAACATTTTTGCCTATGATGAATGTAGATTTCGTGAAGTTATTAGAATTTTGAATTAAACTACAAAAATATAAACAAGAAAGCTTAATAAGCTTTTTTTATACAAGGTACAGTTACTGAATAAATTGAAATTAAAAATGAAAAAACTTCATTTTTAACCTGATTTGTTCAGCTGCTGTACGTATTAATCTTCCTTACTTTTGGTTGTTTAGTTACAAAATCGTATTTTTTTTAAGAAATAAAATATTTTATAGGATTACATTTAATAAAAATTACTATTTGTTTCTAACTTTGATACGGCCCTATCGCTAGACTCGCACCTTTAAAAAGCATTATTTTATAGATGTTTTATAAGAATTGTCTAAATAGCATAAAAATGTATTTACCAAACATAAACTGAATTGTTAATAAAACAGTACAAATTTACAAAAAATAAACCGAATTGTTAATAAAAAAGTGCATACATATTTACCAAAGATTGTTTATTAACAGTGTTTTTTGTATGATTAACTTGAAAAGAGGCTTCCACGAATGGGGCCCCCAGTTAATCCGCTGCGAATTCCGGTTCAATGGGATTGCCGGGAACTGCCACTTAATAACCCTGACTTGGGTTCAGTTATTTGTTGGAGTGAAACAAGACTTAACAAACACGAGTATATTGAGTAACAACGATTACAAACGTCACTGATGGACCGATGTTTTTTACAATAGCTTCAACTGTTGTGATACGCTTGGATTGGCCACGCGAAAATAGGGGATTGCGCGTAACCGTCACACATAACAACCTGGAACCGTCTTTACCAGGGAGTTAGACCGAACTGCAAACCCAGCACAAAGCATAGCTGAACTTGCTTACTCGAAATTCTGAATCTAACTAACTCTGAATTTACAACGAGCCGAACTCGCAAATTTATCAAGGAGGGGAAAGCTCAAACACTATTGGCTGAGGCGATCCTGCGTAGCCAATCGGAGCGTCGCACGTTGTTTTGGAATAAATGCATATTCTAAGAATCTTAATGCTAAGCTCTCTCAATGAGGCAATTGAACGAAATCCATAAACACCTGATTCCCAAATATGCTAAGTCGGCTTAAGTTCTATTAGAAAATGTATCCATCCGCTTAAAAGCCATTAAGGGAAGCTTACAAATTCCTTTCCAATATTAACAGAGGCAAACAAATACGGCAAGATGCAAATTTGACTTTACCACGACCTTTGAATGAGATAGAACAGTTATAACTTGAATTACATGATTAATTATAATCAAAAAGGTTTTGATGTACGCATCTGTGTGAATCAAACAAACAGAGTAGGTTATTTTTTGTAAATACATTTCTACTTTTTTATAAACAATTTAATATATTTTTTCTACTCGTGACATTGAAATCAGTCATTCTGACATTGATTCCGGTGGTTGAAATTGCATTTCAACCACTAGAGATTGAAATGCTTGGACTACCGGGATTTCAAACTGTTTGACATACAATTGGTGACAAGAGAAATGTCACTTTATGTTTACTTTTTTCTAAAGTGCATTAACTTGTTAAAATAAGTGAAAATTCGTAGAAAAAATAGTATATGTAACTCGTGGCTGATAAAATTTCAACGTCTCGAGTTACTTTTTCAACTCGCTTCGCTCGTTGAAAAAATCCACTCTCAACGTTGAAATTTTATTTCAACCACTTGTCCCATAATATACTATTTTTAAATACATATGCACTTTTGTATTAACAATTTAGTTTATTTTTGATAAGTACATGTTGACTTTTTATAAACAATTTAATTTCTTTTTCGTAGTTTTTTTATATTCAATTAACTTAAAAATACAGTATATTTCATTTCTACACTACACACCCCTGCATCTTTCTTACCCATTTTCTGACAAATTTAATTTTATTTCAATTATACTCGGGGTTATTATTGCAATTTTAAAATAGTTTTACTGCACGCCAGTAGTCTACTGCCATCAAAAATAAATGGAGGAAATTGAAAAATTGCAGTAGGCTTAGTTTTATTAAAGAAATTATTAAAGAAGTTACTCAGAATCAGAAAAATAGTAGAATTTCAATTGCAATTGAAACAGTTATATTGGTAATAATTGATTTGTAATATAATATAAATGAATTAAAATTGATTTGTCTTGTTAATTTGCATTTACCTAGTTTTCGCAATTTCTTTTTCAAAATGAGCTGCTTCTAAACGGTAGTACCTAGGTATAATCGACCAACAGCGTGGTTTTAAAAATAACATCAGTCAAACTCAAACTTCATTTTC
Source organism: Agriotes lineatus (assembly GCA_940337035.1). Lineage (NCBI taxonomy): Eukaryota > Metazoa > Arthropoda > Insecta > Coleoptera > Elateridae > Agriotes > Agriotes lineatus. Next base: position 6,220 of record CALNHX010012120.1, read on the forward strand.
ACACTAATACAGATTAACCTAATCCTTAATTTGATTAAATTCATCAAGTTGGGCCTATCAGACAGAACTCTTCACCGTAGTTTAAAGGATTTAAAATGGCATCCTTACAAAGTTCAAGTCGTGCACCAATTACTAGGTACCAAGAGATTTAAAAGTTCGGGTTACGTTTTGTGAACAATTCCTTCAACTACTGAATAATAACAATCAAATTAATTTGGAGCAAGTGCTAATATTTTTAATAAATAAATTATATTGTAACTAAAATTGGCAAGTTTTTACTTTACATTTTTGAAAAAAAATAAAAATATTGTAAACTTTGAAACAGTTATTAACAATTTAAATAGGGTCGGTCATTCTGCCGGATCCTGTACTACTTACTCTTCGTATTCTTGCACAGACCCCCATGTAAAGTCATACTCAGTTTCTTCGATGACTTCTGCAGTAATATTGGATGTTTCTTGTTTACTTGAAACTGGAGATTCGCTACGGCTACAATCTTCCACAATTTCCTTTAAAATACCCTTACAAAATTGGCCTGTTTCTGTGAAAAAAAAACATTAGAATATTGCACCATTTCGTTATTGAATGAAAACATAAGCAAAGGTATTTTCTCAATGATGCTGTTAAAAAGAATTTCCACGTCTTTTCTTAAACGGTTTTCAAAGTTAAGTCGGCACTATTGCTAACTTCGTTATTATTGGAGCTACAAATTCAGTTAAATAGTAGTATTTTCTTCGCCAATTACGATGGTGAAAACGGAATCAAAATCGAACATCGCGTTCGCGAGTTATGTCATTGCCAGGGCCACTAGAAGCGTTTACAAGCGGGCTCAAGAATGCTTGGAGCAAGAGGGTGATGTTTTTGAGCATCTAATTTGAGTTTTGTTTTTAGAAGTTTATAGAATAATTTGAAATAAACGATATTGTTTCACTTCATGGATATTCTTTTTAATTTCTATTTTATGATAAGGCAAAATTGCCACTAACACAGCCACCTTGACGAATTTGAAAAATCATCAATACCTTTGTCATTTTCGACATTAGGATAAAAGGACATAGGACACTTTTTGTTCAGAATTCAATTCAATTTCCTATCGATTGTGAATATTGTATACTGAGTGACCCATTTGAAAAAATTGAACTTTTTGATATAACTCGCGAACGCATTGTTCGATTTTGATTCCGTTTTCACCATCGTAATTGGCGAAAAAAATACTACTAGTTTGCCTATTTAACTGACTTTGTAACTCCAATAATAACAAAGTTAGCAATAGTGCCGACTTAACTTTGAAAACCCTATATCGTATCTGCGTACCCCTCCTTGAAGTAGTTGCTTTATTATTTCTTCTCTTTCGAAGTGCGAAATTATGTTTAACCATTGTTATATTTGTATAACTAACGTCAAATTCTTCGTATTTATTGATATCGCACATGCACAAAGTTGCCAGGTAAAAAAAATACAATACACGAGATTGGAGTTACAAATATTACCAGATAACTTTTTATGTCTTGTAATTTTTATAATCTATTTGCACCTGTTGTCTAGGCATGACGTTACAAAACCGAAACACCTGACATCTGTTCAGCAGAGAACACCACCTTAGTTAGTCGTATACTTACCTACAGGAGAAATGTTTATAACTAGTTTGACTATAAATTTCCAGGTGGTACCACGCTGCAACACAATAAAGCGAGAGGGAAGATTGGAGCATTTTCTTCGTTCCAATCCCCAACCTTAATTGCCCCGTTTTATATTTTATCAAATTGCAATAATCCTATGGACTTGCTCCGGCAAAACACAAGACTGATATCTCAGGTTAGGTTTACATTTGAATTTTATATTAAAATAATTCTGTAGAATAATTCAGCGTAGATCAAATACTGCTCTACTCACTTTAATAATTTATAACCTCACAAAATTGACTTACACCACAAAAGGTTCGCGGGTGCATACAGCTGAACCCACGCCGATCTTAGCTTGCACAATTTTATAAACTCTTTCGGTGGAGAAACTTTTAATAGCACTTTCACTTATGCCCGGTGACTTGTAGAATAACTTTGTACACTTTTTAGATTTTGCAAATAACTTTTATTATATAAAAAGGCCAAAATTCAGGAGCTTCATTTGCCCATAAGTTGACATACCAGGAATTATTTTCTATCTTTTATTAACAGAAAAGCATCGCGTTACCTAGTAACCGCGATCTAATATTGTTCAAAAGATAATTTCACATAAAAGAATAAAATTTGATTAACATGTTTGTTGCTTAAAACTAGAAATTGTCTTTATTTCTTATACATAAAAATTGTATTTCTTGTCACATAAACTGTTATTTATCACTGCTCTGCTATGAACACTTCGTTTTAAATTGCACTGGCACTTGAGTTCAATTTTAACCATGTCACTAATTCTTTATTTCAGTTGCCCTCGTTCTGCATTGCTCTTTGCAAATTCTATCTTATCTTGCTTTGATTTCCATCTACCTTTCAGCTTGCTTGCTTTTCACTGGCCCGTACCTTTATTAATAACTTTACGCTCATATTCATTATGCACATAACCAACCTTTTGCATTATTTACTTACATTTGGTCCTGCTTCAAATGTGCTCAAACCTATCATATTATTACTTATATTACATTAGCCATCTTAAATCTTTCTTTTACTCAAACACCAAAATTCAATCCTTCCGAAACCTGATTTTTATGGTAGCCTTTATCTCTCTAATTATGCTTCTTGCATTTCATTTCCAATGCATTTAATAACTTCAACTACTGTCTGGATTGCAATTAAATAAAATATTTCAATTCTGTGCTTTAATTGACTTTGTTCAGTATTTCTCTATAAATACAGAACTAAATTGTGAGCACTAAACCTGACACAGCGGATTATCCCCCCCTCTTCATTGAGTTGTGACCGCTCAATGGATTTTACAGGGTCTTAGGTTACCCTCGTGTTTGTGCCGTGCGAGGCGACCCGTGTCGGTTGGATGAAGGAATCCTGGGGATTGAGCTGCCTCTGGGACGGTTTGGTTTCCTGGAGCGCAGTAACACATTTCTTTGGCCCTGATTTTACTTAGACGGGAGTTCGAGACTAACCCACCTCGATCAATCGGCTGTTCCGTCGGGTCAGACCGCCGAAAGGGTGAGCTCTTTGTGGGTGAAGGTACATGCAGTGGGCCCTTAAGGTTCCTAGGGGTTCCGGTTTCTGATACCCTGGGGCTCGTCTAAAGGTGCCTGCTCGTGTGTAACTCATCTCTGGGAGCTATATCTCTTTAGTATCCTCTTCGTCGAAGTTCGGCGTCCCATTGTTGGGCTTCGTGGTGGGTGGGGAGCTAGGGAAATGAAAACTTTTCTTTCAGCATAGATGACGAGATTAAGAAAACCATACAGGGCGCGTCTTCGGATACCCCTCAACCTGAAAAACAACAGCAGCAGCAACAGCAGCTGCAAAAAATAGAGAAGAAGGAGCAACAGACTCTTCCAAAGAAAAAGAGGATTTCTGGTGCCAAACAGAAACGCAGGAGGAAGGCTCGCTTAGCTGCAGAGAACTCCGACGATACTGCCTCTACCTCCACCCAAGGGCTGGCTCTCGAAGCTAGCCCTAAGGTGGCAGGTTCAGGCCAAATCAAAGACAGAAGTGGAAAGGGACGTGGGTCATCCTCAACCACTACCAAGGGACTGGCTCCCAGAGCTAACCCTAAGGTAGTTCGTTCCGGTAGGCTTACACCTTCCACAACCACAAGCAAAAGGATTAGATCGGATGGAAGCACACCCTCCACCTCTAATCCGAAACAGAAAGTCAAGCCAGACCAAAAAGTAACTGAAAGCGTAGGTGGTTACTAAGAGGCCCTTACGAGGCATCTCACCATCGCCACCGTGGATCTAAGGACCCCCTTGTTAAGATCACCCAGGTTCAAAATCTTAGTTGCTAGTGGCCCTAGGCAATCACATGTTCGCCCTAGCCGAAGGGTAAACTGCACCCACTTTCAAGGGCTGGCAGTACTCCGGGGAGATACTTCGAATTACCTGCGAGGATGACCAGTCCCTGAAGTGGCTAACAGAAGCACTATCAAACCTGCCCACTTTATGGGAGGACGCCCGTCTCAGTGTCGTCCAGGTGGATCGGCTGCCCAGGCTGACGAAAGCAGCTCTGTGGATTCCAGGAAAACCTGAACCTACGGAGACTGTTACTAGCCGGCTGGCAGTGCAGAACCCCGGGATAGGTGTTGGGGACTGGTTCCTCTTCCACACAGCCGAAGAGGAGGAGCCAGCTGGCAGACTCCTAGTATTTGGGCTAAACCAAGAAGCTGAAGCAGCAGTCAAACTGCACTATTAGTTTACAACTCTAAAATTAAACATTCAGAGGCCTGGAGATGCACCTCCAGACTCCAAATCCTCAGGGCAGGGTGCGTCTACGGATACCCCTAAACCTCTTTCTGTTGCAGATCAGGGTGCGTCCCCGGATACTCCTCCATCACTAGTAGGAGAGCCGTCGCTACCACAGCAGCTATCCGAAGAGGAAGTATCACAACCCCCTACCCCCATGGATACTCTCTGTGAGGAAGAGAGGGAGCTGATGAGTATGCTTTTAGGGTCCGCGTCGGACACCGAGGCCGAATAATTTATTGTCGATCTCATGTCCACCCAACCTGGACTAAATATTATTCAAATTAACCTGCAATACTGTAGAGAGGCTGCTGTTACTCTACGCAGACAGCGCAGAGCACTATTGCATTAATACAAGAGCCTTGGATTGTAAAATCTAAGATCTGTTGATTAATTAACCGTAATGGCACTGTTTTTACAGATAGCACCCATGAGAAACCAAGGACGTGCTTCTACTGTCCCAAGCATTTCCAGGCCTTTGCTTTGCCACAGCTCTGTACGCGTGATATTACGGCGATACAGATGAGCTGTAGCATAAATGGAGGGAAGGAAGATGTCATTTTCGCATCGGTATACCTCCCCAGTGACTCAATTGACCCTCCACCTAACGCGGAGCTGATAGAATTGGTGAACTACTGTGAGAGGAACAACAAAAACCTAATTATTGGCTGTGATGCAAATGCTCGCTACTTTTCGTGGGGTAGCAGTGGCATTAACACCCGGGGTAGGTTTTTACTTGAGTACCTAATAAGTACAAACTTAGAAATACTGAACCTTGGATGTGAACCAACTTTAGTCACAACGCGTAGCCAGACCGTGATTGATGTCGCTCTGGCCTCTTCAGATATTTCCAATAATATTGTGGGCTGACAGGTATCACCTGTTGTGTCTATGTCAGACCACAGATGGCTTTGTTTTAAATTATCTGGAACTATAGCTCAACCAAAATAATATCGAAACCTTAGGCGGACTGACAGACTATCTTACAAGACAGATCTGTAAGCTCATCTGCTGGTTTTGGTTTTCCCAAATCAGTGTGGATATCCTGCAGAACTCGATCCCACAATCTTACGAATCGTCATGCCCATTGAAGACATCCAAAGAGAGCCGCACAACCTCCTGGTGGTGTCTGAAACTCGACAGGATGAAATCAACATTGGGCAAACTCTTTAACAAAGCAAACAGAACTAGAATTACTAGTGACTGGGAGGTCTATAAAGACCAAAAATGACTATACAAAAAAGAAATCCGCCAGAGACAGAGTGACTCTTGGAAAACGTTCTGCAGTTCCATAGAGACCACTGCCTCCGCAGCTCGGTTGAAGAAGATCCTTTAGAGATAGAATACAATTTCACAGACATAACAAAATTATATTATTTTCTGACATAAACAAACTGGAACAGGTGATGCAAAGGGATGTACGGGAAGACTATTTCAATCGTATGTACAACTCTATTAATAATACCTACATCAAAACACACACAAAGCAAAAACGTACACATTTAAAAAAAGTACCAACACCTCATACAAGAAAAACACACAATTGAACTAAATACACTAAAAAACAGTGACACTTTTTTAAATAAAACTGTAGTTAATCTGTCTGTTAAAGAACTAAACGCCACTGACAAATTAGTTCTTGGCAAAGGACTCAACCACGCAGTGGCGTCAAAACGAATTAATAAACTTGATTTAGTTACAGCTATAGAAGAGACTTGTCAAAAACTTTCAGAAGACATTAGACAGGAATACAGGATTAGAAAGAACATCATACTAGAACGACCTTACACAATCAGACAAAATATATCCAAACAAGAAAAACATTCACTACACACACTAAAAACCGATAACACAATTAAAATTCTACGTGCAGACAAAGGCAACGCCACAGTAGTACTTGACGCAACCACATACAACGAAAAACTTTTAACACTAATTAGTGAGGGACCATACACTAAACTAAATAAAGATCCAACACATACAATAGAAACAAAAATATACAGAACACTTTACAAACACAGAGAACAATTTACAGATTTTGTAAGACGTACACTAACACTACACTACAGTAAACCACCACATTTTTATGGATTACCAAAGATACACAAACCAAATGTACCACTTAGGCCAATAGTTAGTTCTATAGGTTCTCCTTCTTAAAGTTTAGCTAATAATCTACTTAAAATACTGTCTCCTATATCAGGAAATACAGACACGTATATAAAGAACACGCCACATTTCCTTAGAACGACATACTTTCAACTAAACAATGAATTTTACCAACAAGATTTCGGGATGGCAATGGGTTCACCTTTATCTCCCATTGTTAGTAACATTTTTATGGAAGACTTTGAACAACAACATGTCTACACATACACCAACAAACCAGTAGTTTGGTGGAGGTATGTCGATGATGTTTTTGCAATTTGGCCTCATGATATGGATGAGGTGGACAAATTTCTTGAACATATTAACAGTAAAGAAACCTCCATCAAATTCACATTAGAAACAGAGAAAAACAATCAGTTGCCCTTTCTTGATACACTAATCACACGCACAATAGATATTTTTGAAACAGCAGTATACCGTAAGAAAACCAATACTAATAGGTAGTTACATTTTAATTCCAACCATCACAAAAACATAAAGACAGGCGTTGTAAAAAGTCTCTACGACAGAGCCAAAGTTGTTTGCTCTAATGATAACATTTTCAAAAAAGAGAAAGAATTTATTATTAATGTTTTACAAGATAATGGCTATCCAGAGACTCTTGTTCGGAACATTTTCAATACACGAAGCAATGCCACACACATACAAAAGAATGACACTCAAAAATATAATACTCTAACTATACCATATATTCCAGGCATATCTGACAAAATTAGACGAATTGGAAATAGATTCAATGTTAGGTCGGTATTTAAAACGATGAATACTTTACGGTCAGTTCTTACAAAAACTAAACCGTTCAACGAAGAACAACATTCAAGGAATTGTATATATAGTATTCCCTGTGAATGCGGGAAATATTATAGCGGTGAAACATCCAGACCTTTAGCAGTTAGAGTTAAAGAACATAAAAATATGATGAAAACGTATCAGTTCAATAAGTCTAAGCTGGCAGAACATGCTTGGGATGAAAACCATAAAATACAATGGCACAACACAAATATCTTGTCTAAAGAATCGATGTCAACTAGGCGAAAAATTAAGGAAACGGCATATATTTTACTTAAAGAAGAAAAATGCGTGTCGTCTTTCTCAATATTTTTAGACAATAATTGGCTATCGATTCTTAAAGATGAGGTCAAGTAGGTATAGATATCAACAAACGTCAATGTCAAACAATTCATTGGAGGTTGGTCGTTTTTCCTTCCAGTGAAAAAAGCTAAGTTCTTGTTCGTTTTAATTGTTATTCGTTGATAACGAGGGCAGATTGTCCCTCGAAACGTTCGTTCTTAATATTTTCGTTATTTAATATTTTTAATTTGCAGAGTGGCGAAATACCCAAATAAGAATATGAATTCTTACATCCTTCTTACTAAAGACGCTTGAGAGACTTTGTGACAGAGAAATTCGGGAAAGGGTGCTGGCTTTACACCTACTGCACCTGAACCAACATGCCTATATCTCAGGGAGATCTACTGAATCGGCGCTACATGCTGTAGTGAACCGTATGGAGAGATCGCTGGACAATAAAATGTCCACTCTGGGAGTTTTCATTGATATTGAAGGAGCCTTCGACAAGGCTTCCTTTGAGAGCATTAAGTCTGCCTTACGCAGGCATGGTGTGGCACCCACTCTCTGTGAATGGATAAAACAAATGCTTACGATGAGAGCAGTGCAATTTAATATAGGAGACCACTCCATTAGAGGTGCTGTGAAAAAGAGCTGTCCGCAAGGGGGGGGGGGGGTTCTGTCTCCACTACTGTGGAATACAGTGGTAAACAGCCTTCTCAGCACACTCAATGATGCTGGATTCTATACTACTGGATATGCGGATGACATCGTCATCCTCATTACTGGCAAGTTCGAGGGCACGCTCTGTAACTTGATGCAGACAGCTCTTCGAATAACGGAAACATGGTGTAATGAACAATCCCTCTCTGTCAATTCTTCAATGACAGAAATGGTACTTTTTACAAAAAAAAGAAAGGTGGAACCTTTGCGTAGACCTCTCCTATTCAATACTTCTCTCAGCTTTTCAGACAATGTCAAATACTTGGGAGTTATTTTTGACAGACAGCTGAATTGGGAGAAACATTTAAAAGTTATAACTGAAAAAGCATGCATGGTATTTTGGCAGTGTCGCCGCGCTTTAAGTGAATCCTGGGGACTCTCCCCCGAATTACCTTGTGGCTGTATACTGCCATGATAAGGCCGATGCTATGTTATGGAGCACTTGTCTGGTGACCCAGGGTTAAACAGGTTACGGCAGCAAGTAAACTAGGACATGTGCAACGTCTTGCCTGTCTTGGTTCTACATGTGCTATGCGCTCAACCTCTACGGCCGCTTTAGAGGTGATCTTATGCCTTCCACCACTTGATCTTTTTGTAGAAAAGGTAGCCGTAAGGACCGCCTTGAGGCTGCGCTACAAAGGGCTGTAGCACACGGCAGACAAGGGAGGCAGGCATACCCGCATTCTGAAGGAGGTCATCGACAAGATTCCTCTTCTGGACGCTATGGTAGACTACCTCCCTCTACAATGTGCCTTCAATAGACAATTTAACGTCTATGAAAATGCTGGGTTTACCCAGCATATAGATATATCCATCTTTACTGATGGATCTAAAACAAAGCACGGAACGGGTGCCGGAGTTTTCTCTGCCGATCTGAACCTCCGCCAAAGCATACCACTAGGCAAAATTGCCACTGTCTTCCAAGCGGAAGTAATTGGAATAATGCATGGTGCAAAAGCAATTCTTGAAAGGAAAATCGAGAATCAATGTGTTGGTATCCTCAGTGACAGTAGAGCCGCTTTACTAGCCCTGGGCAGTTGCAAAATTACCTCAGGTGTGGTACTGCAGCGCCGTGAAGCTCTCGAGAATATCTCAAAAAATAATGTCGTTTCCCTTGTATGGGTGAAAGGACATGACGGTAACTACGGCAATGAGGAGGCTGATGAGACTGCGAGACTGGCTTCCGGACGACTTTTCTAGGGGCCAGAACCCGTAATCCCTATATCCCTGACAATATTAAGCTCTATGCTATATCAAGAAACCTTAAACAGCTTTATACGAAGATGGGTTAACATGCAAAGCTGTCGTCAAGCAAGGGCTGCTATTACAGCTTCCTCGCCAAAGACAGCCAAATATTGCTTGCAACTGTCCAGAAGGAACCTTCGACTAGTCGTGGGTATCCTATTTGAAAACTGCACTCTAAACCAACTTACGCACAGGATGGGACTGGTGGACAGCCCAAACTGTCGCGGATGCAACGAGGATGACGAGACAGCAGAAAACGTTCGGTGCCACTGTCCAGCTCTCGCAAGAGTCAGAGGATCCATGTTGGGGGACTTCTGGCCCGATATGGTCAGAATTAGCAACACCAGTTGCGGTCGTCCTTAAGTACATTCAAAGGATTGGATGGCTTGAGTGATACCCAACTTGGAGAGCTGTTGGGAAGTAGCACAATGGGCCCACTCCATTTTTAATCCAGAATCCAGAGCACTAAACCATCTCGATTTATTAGTTGTTCGTCATTGCTGAGAATCTTTGTTTTATATATATTCATATTCAATCCTATTTTCTTCGATTGCTCATTTAGTTCGTTCAGCATGTACTAAGTTCTTGTATGCCTGAGCTTATTAGAACTATATCATCGACGAACCTCAGGTTATTAAGTTGAGTGCCGTCTATGTTTATTTCTCTCTCGGTCCATGTTAGTTTTTTAATCGTTCTCCAGTGCCAGAGTGAAGAGTTTAGGCGATATAATGTCGTCTTGCCGAACTCCTTTGCCTAGAGAAATTCTGTCAGTTTTTATATCATCCTCGATTTTGATGTGGAACATTGCTTGCTGGTAGATGTTCTTTAGGAGGATAGAGTACGGGAAGTCTACTCTGGCGTCGTCCATTGCCCCGATAAATGACCACGTTTCAATGCTGTCAAATGCCTTATGAAAATCTACGAATGCTAGATGCAGAGGTATATTGTATTCAGTTGTTTTTTCAATAAGTTGTCTAACTGTCTGCAGATGATCGATGGTTGAAAAGCTTTTGCGAAAGCCTGCTTGTTCGAGGGACTGATAGGAGTCAAGTTTTGTTGTTAAACGATGCATTATAATTTTTGTTAACAATTAATATAGATGTGAGAGCAGGCTAATGGGGCGATTATTTTATATGTTTGTATTATCACGCTTTTTGTATAAGAGTATTATTTCTGCATTTTCCCACGCTTTTGATATTTTTCCTTCCATAAGACACTTGTTGCGTAAAATTTTCATAGCGTTCGTAAGCTAGAACCCGCCCAATTTCATCGTTTGGATTGTTATATGATCATATCCGGGAGATCTCCCGTTTTTCATCTGTTTGAGAACATGTTTCAGTTCTGATATGGTCTCTTCAGATCCCACATTTAGAATGTTTCCTGACTGACTTTGTGGTTGTGTTATTGTGGATGTATATAGGTTTCTATAGAATTGCTGGGTACGTTTGCAATGGACATTTTATCGTTTATCAATATTCCTTGGATATCCTTAATCTTCACGATATTTTGTTTTCTTGTTGACAAATTTCATCTGAGAATTTTGATGTTCTTGTTTGCTTCAATGGTTTCCATTATTTGTTTGGTTTTGTATGCTCTTAAGTCTGTTGGTATCTTCTTTTTCACTCTTGTGTTCTTTTCATTATATTCTAGATAATCTCGGTTCAGTTTTGTACTTTCTTTTATTAATTCTACAGTTTCTGAAGTTGAGTTTGCTTCCCTTTTGATTTTAACTTTAATGCATATTTTTCTTGTTATTATTCGAATGTCTTGCTCTATTTTTTCTACCAGTTTATTTATTTACATTTTATGAAGGTTCTCTATTGGTTCTAGTTCCTTTTGAAGTTCTCTTTGATATTCGTCTTTTTTCTGTGTTAGTATATCTGTTGTTGGGCTCCTCGTTTTATTTATTAATTTTTGTCCTTCTTGTTTGGTATTTATTTCTATATATGCTCTTACTAACCTGCGGAGTACGAATCGACTCACGCCTATCAGAATCAACAGTACTTTTTTAAAATATCCCGTGATCCCTTAAGCGTTGATCGACAAGAGTGAACGTTTTATTACAAGGAATTCAACGATTAGGAAACGTTTCATGGTAGATACGACGTGCCTGTCGCGCACTAGCATAAGAAAGGTCGTAACACAAATGCATGTCAGCCATCTCCGCATACGTGTAATCTTCATCCATTTCAACAAAAGCAAACCTAATTTAATGCGACACATATGACTGACAAGCACATACTAGACTTAAGTGAATTGTAATAATAAACAATTGAAATTATCTGTAAGTATAAGTGCTACATCTAGGGCAGCGTGGGTTTGCGGACATAGTTTATTAAGCGTTTCTTATTTGTTGTGAAGGGTAGAACCACACTCCAAATATTGAGATACATATTAGCAGACACCCTGTATATTTTCTATGCTTCTGACACTAATAACTTTTTAGCAATCTAAGTAGGGTTACCAACATTGAGTCAATGCTGACCCGAAGAAAATAATTGGAGGGGGGGGGGGTAGCACGGGATAAAATTAATAAAAAAATCAAGGTGAATTAGTTTCTTAATTTATAAATATAAAATTCCAACAATTATTTTATACCTTTTTAAGTAGCATATAAAATACGGATTTTCTTACCCCTCCGTGGATACATTAAATTTGAACAAGACGTCTGAAACTCCTTAATATTTAAATAATTACTTGCCCTTTTTATCTCTTAGCTAGCTCAGTGGTCATTAAACTCTCTTAATAAATATCTCAGTTAGTGGCTTATGAAACATGACTATCTGCCAAAACAGGAGTCTGGTAACCCTAGTAGTGTTGGTCGGACTAAAACTTAACTTTAAACAATGGACAAGAAAAGTCGATGTTTTATATTATTTATTGACGTTAAAAACAACTAAAAAGCAAAACACAAAAAATCACAGAGAAACACAAAAAATATAAGAAAATAGAATTAAATTCTAAAACAACCTACTTGCGATGTAGCTTGAGGGTCTCGCATACTGCAAACTTGAACAACGTAAAACATCAAAAATAACGTTGAAATAATTGTGTTTAAAGGAAAGCAAATGTCAACATGTTTAACAAAAAACACAATGTTAAGATTGACTGGTCGATACTTATTTGAGTCCGGCCCTGTTTAAATTGAAGTGCAAGCCACGCACATATTATTCGCTAATAAAATTCATTCCTTAGCGTTTGCAAAAGCTTGCAGTGAAATGCAACCTTTTTACCTGGAACTGGCTGCTGCATACCCTTGGAAACGGCACTCTTCGATTGCATCACTCGCTCCTGGCAGACTAGATGCTTGAAAGGAAAGTTGAGTTGGCGCCTCTTAAAATTGACGCTTAGAATAAGCCTTTAAATGTAGCACAATGGGTGTACATAACATATATACTCGGAAAATGCGTTTTCGGAATTTATAAACGCCGGTTCGCTGCACTGTAACTCTGTTTGCAGTCAACGCTGGCTGCCAGGCTCTTTCAGGCCGCTTAAAATTAACTTATATCGCCCTGAGCGGATTCACGTACTATACTTTCCAGTCGAAGAAACCCACGCAGCTCTCAGAAGAGACTGCGTGCGAATTGGTATTGATATTGCATAAATACTGTAAATTAACCTAAAATCGCCCCAAGAGTTGGCCCTAATTTATTGACCACGATAGTATTTTTGCATTACAATTTATTGACAATAACTATTTTGTAGGTTTGATAAAACTTTACTGAAAAATTGCTGAAAACAGTGCCTATGCACTTAAAGTTGTTACTAAATCCCTATAAATTGCTTGGTACTAAATGTTACAGTAAATTGACTGACAATTTAGTGCAATCGGCTTGAAAATATATTTAGCTAACTGGTCTTCTAGGTACTTTTTATGGTTTCTATCGTGTTATCCAGTTATAATCTCTCTTGCTTTCTGAAATTTAGTACATAATCCTAAATATTAACTAAAACTTGCTATTATAGAACCCAATGTACTACTTATTGATGTTATGGTTGACTATCCGCAAGACACAAACAGTGGTGCTTTTAATAGGAAGTAAAAGTAATAGGGTTTGCAGCAATATACTTCTGAAAAGAATTCGTTTTTTGCTTAATAGGCATTTAGGTAATTCTTTAAACCGTGTCATATAGCTTTGCTCGCAGCTTCAAGTTGCAAGCCAAATTGTGATATATACAAATTCTCAGCCCTACTTGAGGTGCCAAATTGTAATATCTCCCTCTCTCAGATAGCTATCGCAAATAATATTAAATAAGTAAGTATATACCCTTTTGCTTATTAATAAGAAGTAATATCAGGTATAGTTTCTTAAATAGTTACCTTACTCCTTATTAAATTAAATTAAATTGACATATCTTACAACTCAAATGTGACATTTCGAATTATGTCATGTGATTCTAATTGAAAAAAGCATTGAGACTTTCGTTATTTCTCAGCTGAATGTGATAATGTTCCACTAATAAATCTTATTATTGTTGAAGACTGAATTATTCTAAAATATTAATAAATTGACTTCTTTAGTCAAATACACTCTTTAGTACATCAAATTGAAACTTATTACTCAGTCAGTTAGTAGGTACTAGTTGAAAGTTTGACCTGACATTACAATAAATCAGATAGATGTTGTCTAATATTTAGTCAAATGTTTATAATGTTCCAAACTTGATTTTAAAATTAATTATAAATACCCTAATCCAACATATGTATTAAATTTCAAATTATAATGTCCGAAATCGTCGAGTACCGGAATCACTATGTAAATTACAATTATTTTCACTAATTTGTCGTACCAAACTTGTTATTTATTTCTTAATGATAGGTATATAAAAAATAAGCACTAACCTTCTGGAAGTACCTCTTGTACCTGAGTGTATACTATAACAGCTCCTAACTGGATGACGGTTTGCAAACACCTCCTTTGGGTTGTTCACGACCAAATTAAGCTCGTTGCAGCTCTCTGAATCCTTAAGATGTGGATATACAGTTCTACAGCATACCACAAACACTCACTGGCACTTTTTACTGGTTTTGAAGTAAAAATGGATTCAAACAATCTTGAAATTCTATTTTGAATAATAGTTGTGACCCCAGTCAAATTTGATCAACGTGATTATTTTACGTCGATTATGATTTTTCAAGATATTTTTCTACTTCATGTAAACAACCACACTGGTTGCCCATTACTACCCCACCAGTTATATAGATACCTACAACTGTTATCCCACGATATCCATTGGATATCTGGATATTATTATTGAATTAAATTAATCATCCACACGGCATGCTGCATTACAACCGCAATTAAATTTTAAGAAAAATTGGAATCTTACATATTTTTTCAGTCGTGGTTCAAGTTACTAGCGCTGTTTCATGCCACAACTATTTCTCCAGCACTTTTCTTAGAATTCATGTTTGAAAGTCAGGTAAGTAGTTCCACTTTAAATGTTTATTAAAGCCATACATTTGGTAGATTAAGACTGCTCCAATTATCACATTTTCAGTAGGTAATGCATTCTCACACTTGCATGTGAAACTTCAAGCTTACAAGATAACACTTACGAGATGTTAGATTGAGGCTAATTACCGGTGCAATCTCAGCATATTCTCAAGGATTGATCTCTTTCACATGAGAAGCCGAATGTCATGAAGCCATCAAGATTTTCAGCTACTTCGGGATGAGATGCAAATTTTCAATTAAAACTGATTTGCGAGAAAAAATAAGAAATGTTTTGCAGAGTCTTGACAGCGAATTGATGGCAAAAAATTTGCAGTAAATGTTTAGCACATTTTTATAATGGAACAATTATTCAGAAACTTTTTAATAAAAATTCAACTCCGGTACATTTTCAGTAAATTTATAGCAAGTTGGGATTAAATTTATCAATAACTTTTTGATGAGTTTTTAGTCTTACAGTAGGCATACAGCAGCAAATTTGAACAATATTTTGCTCCAGAATTATAAAAATGTGGTTACCTTATAACCATTCTAAGAATTATCACAAACCAAGGTTCCAATTTGGAAAAAAATTGAATATGAAATACTGTAAGACATTCAAGTGAGAGAAAAAAAAATCAATTTTTCCCTAGCTGTAAACTCGGAACCTGAGAACAAATTAAATATGTACTAATAAATGAAAATGCATGTATTATTATACTTATCCATACATTAAAATATTATAATCTACTTTCACCATTTCACAATAACTAACATGCACATGTTAAAATATTTGCATCAATCTGTAAATACTAAATCAGGCCAATTTTGGTGACTGGAAATTAATTACGTCTTGATACAATTTGCAATACAAAAATGCGTAACAAAAATATAACTAACAAACTATTTCATATAAGTATGCGTTTTCATATGAGATTTCAACTGGTCCTCTTGAGCCATTTTACGTCGACAAACAACACACTGGTACGGCTTTTTTTCCATATTATGCTCCTTCATGTGGCGCTCCAACAGCCTTCTATTCGGTGTTGTATATTTACAAACACTGCACGGGTAAAATTTCCTTACTGGGTGGCACTTCATATGCGACTGCAAACTCCGTTTGTGAACCGTTTTAAAATCGCATAGCTCACATTTGTAACACTTATTTCCCAAGTGAATTTTCATATGGTACCCCAAACTCCCCTTGCGTGTCGTTGTAAAGCTGCAAATATCGCAGGCAAACGGCCTTTCGCCCATGTGGGTTCTTAAATGGATGTTCAGCTCTGATTTGCGCACACTCTTAAAACCACAAGTATTACACGTAAAAGATTTTTGTCCAGCGTGGTTTTTCAAATGATCCTCTAATTGCCGCTTATATATTGATCGATAGTCACACCAGCCACATACATACAGCTTCTCCTCCGTGTGAGTTTTTAAATGGAGTAGCAGGCTTGACCGGCGCACCGCCTTAAAGTTGCATTTGTCGCATGCGTAAGTTTTCTCTCCGATGTTATTCGTCTTATAAGTTAAGTCTTTATTGGATACTACAGACAACTCGTTTTCCTCTTCTATCTTGCTATGACTTAAATCATCACTACTCTCTGGAAATTCCTCCTGCTTGATAAACACAGCCTCGATATCTGTATTTTCCCCCTTTGTTATTATGTACTGATTTGGTGAAGCTGTGTTTAACAAATCATAATCGATTGGTTCTTCTTTGATATCCATTACTATCATATGGTAAATTCAAGTATTAAAGTGGTAATGCTTGAAACTCTAAAAAAATATTAAGTGAGGTTATGATATAAAAATTAACAACCAATTATTACTTTTATTTGATTATTTAATGCAGAACTTCAGGGCTACTTCCAATATCCTCTTCGAATTAGTATTATAGTAAGTACTAGCAAAATATAAAACTCTTTTATAAACTATTTTCAGGCTTGTTGAATCATTGAATGTACTTTTTAACTACTGCAATACAAAAGTGCTACTATAGAATTACATTAATATCTCAAGAATCACTCAATTACAATCGCGATATTATTCAGCGCGATTACTAACCCACCACCATTTTTTTGCAAAACCAAATGCAAGAATGGTTGGTTAATCATATTTATAATAGTAGGTATATTGTACAAGTTGAGAAAAGTGTAGTTTTTCCGAGCAAGGCCAAAGCTTTTTAATCGAGGCGAAGCCTCACGTGTTGCACACGCTATTTTTTCACGTACTGTAAAGAAACGCCTAAACATTTTGATATAAAGATATCAACCATCATGAGAACTATTGTGCATTTACAGTCGCGGCCATAAAAACCGGGATAGTTTTTTGACCTAATTTTCAAATTGCGAAAAGAAGTGCTGACACTGACAATTCTAATTAATAAATGCCACCAAAAGTCATTGTTTAAATCTGAATAATGACTTTTGATTACATTTATTAATTTTAATTGTCAGTGTTAGCACTTCTTTTCGCATTATGAAAATTAGGTCAAAAAAACTGACACGGTTTTTATGGCCGCGCTTGTACATAAAATTTAAAATATACGTTTCGTAATCTTGTAGAATACCTCCCCTACTTTGAACTACTTTGCCTAGGGCCAGTAATATCGGAAGAAGAGATAAATTAACCCTCTTGTTACGGTCTACACACATTTTTTACATTACACATGTTTGTACTAAGTACACGTAAACCTTAAACTGCAGCTAACCGTACCTTTGTACAAAAAATATTGTCAAATTTCAATCCCACCTACATTACTGGCTTTTGGAACGCTAGTTCAAAGTGAGCGATGTACACTACAAGCAAGAACACTATACTAAGGACACGCAACTCCCGTTTCGAAGCGGACCGCTAAAAGCTGACAAGTAAGGCGGCCGTGGTGTACAATTATTCATTCACAAAACTCGTGAACTGTCAATGTCAAACATTTGCTGAGTGTAACTGGAAATTCGGACCATGTTTTAACAATTAATAACACACTTGAAATACACTCCATTGGATTAACAACCGTAAACTGACTTTTAACCGCGATTACAGGTTAATTTAGCTCGCTTCCAACTCTCGAACGGCATTACACGCTGTCGACAGCGCCGCGACGGCTATCCCCGACATAAGGGCCGCTTTTATATACAGCCGTCATAGGAAGTTGCATCTCCTTAGTATAGTCTTCTTGACTACAAGATAACCATGCGTGACCATGCCTTGCTATGCAGAAAAGTCAGAACCACCTTAACTTACAAACCGGAGCATTGAAATGGCAACGTCGCACTTCGCGCTTTTAGGGATCCTAGAAAATGGCGCGAATTCAAACTCGTACTTGTTAAATGTGAGAGAAACGGATAATTTCTATAAAATCAATAAGTAAACTATATGAACAAGTAAGTTTATATATATTTATTTTAAAAATTATAGGTATAGGGTACAATAAAAAGAAATAATACACTAATGCTATTACATTGCCAATTAATTGTTAGGAAAACAGAAATTAATACATAAATATTAAACTATTGATATGTAGATAGCTTTCTATTCTTTTTCAAATCAGATTTATTCAAATATTCCTTTACAACCCTGTAGGTTTTGAATTGGTTTTTTTATTGACATTAGAATGTGCATCTTTTAGACTTTTCCTTTATATGGTGTAGTTGTTTAGGATCATATTAGAAAAAATCGAAAAAAGTTTTTTAAATAAAGGAAACGATTGATGTGTACATGGCTTTTCTAAAAACCAAATTTGTGCATAATCATCTCCTTCAGCAAATCTTGTCACTAGAGTAAAACACTCGTTAAGCGTATTTTTTTCTGACTCCATAACAATCTGTACAGACACTTTATAGCTACAACCAGAAAGTTGGCGATCTACCGAACCGGCGTTCTATACAATCAGATTGAAATTTGCCTGCCAGAACATAACTTGCTTTTACTGTAACAAGGAGAAATTGTAATACTTCGATTAATACCCGGGTGCTCTGAAGTATGGCTTTAAAAGTATCTAATGTTAGGCTGTTATTCCCCAGGGTTTTCCATTTTTCCAGCCAGACCAAAAATTTTTTTAGAAACTCAAACCGTGAATCATCAGTGCTGATAAATGGCAACTGATTGCTATTTCGTTTACATAACCCCTTTATTTTACTTTTTATATTAATAATTCTCCACCATTTATTTATAATTTTTAAAAATGTAACTGTACTATTTTTATCTAGACTGCTACTTTGTAAAGATGCAATTGTTGTTTCATGAAAAACATTTTCTACTAGGTTAACCTTTTGCTTCTCAAATTTTTTTGGATATACAGTTTTGTAATTTAATTTAGGAGCAGTCGCAATTAATTTAGTAGCCTTACTTTGTTTTCCATAAAGGTTACGGAGATCACTGGAGTAAGCTTTCTGTAAATCACAATCATCAATATTGTCAAAAGAAGAAAATATAAATGTTTTATCCCCATGTTTTTGATTCAACCAGTTATTTCTTATATTTTTAAAAATAAATATGTACCCGTATCATACCTACATAAAAAAAACTGGTATATTTGGAACGTATGGATTAGTAATTTTGAAACAGTTACCATCATTAGCACCGCCTGGACTGAAATATTTGTATAATAATTCGAACATATTTACGTTAACTCGGTTACCATCAGATATTATGCAAATTACTGTTAGTCCGCTACTGTAAATTTGATATTTCATTATCAATATTATATACATGGATTAGGTACATTTCATATTCTACTAGTTATACAGAAATTGTACTTACATTGAAATGTCTGTAGACGTCTTATTGTTATTAAATATTACCAATAATAGGTGCAGAACATTAATGCCCGTTTGCACCACTTCACCTTAAACCTTGGCTTAGTAAAGTGTCACTTAAAATTAAGGGCAACTTAATATTAAGGAGTATTGCACCGCATCCTCTTAAGGAATACTTAACTAAGTCACATTTAAATCTGACAACACTGCTAAATGTTGGGGATTTTTCATGCTAAAATGGTGGTTGTGTCGTTAATGTCAAAATCGTCAAGTCAAATCGCAAATATCATTGTTGATTTGGCGTGCGAAGGTAAAGGGTATATAGTTAGTAATATTAAATTTTTGTTCTCATTTTTCATTCCCGGTGATTTGTAGATAGCAAGTATTTTTAACAGTGATACTCTGTACTGAAATTGAATAGGTTTTCTGCTCTTTTATGATAACCTTTTTTATTCGCAAGCTAATAGTTTTCTGTATTTTTAGGATGAATGCAAAGAAGCGCCAACGTAGTGCAAACTACACCAGCGAAGAGATTAATGTTTTACTAAACATTATAGCGCAATTTAGCAATATTATTGAATGCAAGAAGACCGACGGCGTCACGTGGAAGGAAAAAGAAAATGCGTGGAACGCAATCACAGAGATGTTTAATTCTGGTTCTCCCTCAGGGATATACCGGGCATCTGACTCTCTGAGAAAAGCGTACGAAAATCAAAAAAGGACCATCAGAAAAACAGTAGCCGATGACAGAATCAAGATTTTGAAAACTGGCGAAGGATATGATGGCAAGCGAAGGAAGGACATTAATGAAGAATTAACGCTATCGTTAATGAATACAAAAACTGTATTTGGCTTAAAAAACCAATTTGATTCAGATTCTTTGGAAATGGAAGAAGATGCTGAACCAGCGGGCCTGGACTTCGGAGCCAATTTTAATAATATAGAGATATTAGAAGTAAGATTCAACATTATTATAATGCCTTTTATATATTTAAGTTACTTTTGATATTTACTAATGCCTGCATTGTCGTTACAGGTTGATAGTCCGCAGCCGTCCAGCAGCAAACCAACAAACGTAGACTGGGGCAACTATAAGGCTTCCGATTTACAGACGCCAATTACCAAAACATTAAAAGAAACGGCGTCAGCATCCCAAAGCTGGACTGCCAGAAGACGACCAGTGGCGAGCACACTCAATTCTACAAATTTGTCAAAAAATATGACGAATTAGCAGACATTAAGATTGAGTGTGCTCGGGTGCAGCTTGATCTGCTAAAAGATCAAAGGAAAGAGAGTGAGTTGCGACAGAGGAGTTTG
>CALNHX010012121.1:0-27302 GCA_940337035.1 Agriotes lineatus
AAAGATGAAACTGCAAAAGTTAGCTATTACATAAAATTTTAAATATTTAAATAATGATGGATGTGCGTAACTACATGATGGATAGAGTGTTATGGCCTGCAACTTGAAATTTAAAAACTTTTTTCAATTTCATATGCCGTTCAATGTATCTTTCTATTGACGTTGCATAAAGTCAATTAAATCGTTTAATATAGCTATTATTATTATTGAAGTTAAACTTATAGAACCAATTATTGCTATTACAACTGCCTTGTTTCAAATGAAAAGTAGACCTTATCTTATTTTAGTAATGGATTGCTGCATATGATATATTCTACTTTTGATCACTTTAATCTGATCAATCCGATATGTTATTTATGGCAGCACTGGTGAAAAACTTTAGTGAAACTGTTGCAACAACAACTCGGAAAATAGCTGTTGGACATCTATACTGCGTATTTTCTGAATGGTTTCAAAAGTAAGTATTGCTTAACATGGCAACCACAATGTGAATTTAAGGAAATGCTTCCAGAAGTGAAAGAGTATGCTGTACGCTACAAAATTCGATTTATAAGATATTTTCTTAATTGATATACAACTTTCAACTGCGTGCTGTTAGTAATCGATATCTTGAAATTAAATTTATATATTTGATTTCGGAAATAATCAAACAGCGAATTTTCTCTCTGAAATACTTCCTTTAGCTGTAATCATTACCAAAAGAGGATTGATAAAATTACACCACTTCATGATAAAATCTCTAAATCTTATTAGCAGAGGAAAAAAGAGGTCTCTATAAATACCTTCGATAAATTATAAATTTCATTCATAACAACTGAAGAGAGTCTTAGAAGACGCATACACGGACGAATAGTACACATAGAGTAAGATTGGATTTAAGTATATCAAAACTAAATATCATACAAAGCACAACTATTTACAATACCATTTAAATTTATAAAGAAAAAAATGTTTTACATTACATTAGAAAAGTTGTAGTAGTAGTAGTAGTAGTAGTAGTAGTAGTAGTAATAGTATTTTACTGATCATAATATACACCGTGGTGCTTAGATATGTTACAATTATTGAAGGTGCATGGTTATATACCAATATTATCGAAAACAAATGAGAAAATATGTTCCTATCAGTAAAATTCTTATTGTTATTGTGCAACATTAAATTATTTATAAACTAATTGCCACAATCCCGCAGCAAATTTAAGAAATCCTTGCACAAAAAGTACTGGAAGATGTGAAATGCAAACCACTTATTGCAACTCTACCGAAATATTAACTCCTTACACTGCAGTTGTGATTTTGCTAGACTAAGATACAATGGTTAAAGTGCATTTAGAGTGATAACAGCGTTCTTAATAATAATGTTATTGCCCATTTTTCGGACATTTGAACAGGACAGTTGTGTGCTTAAACCTGTTACTTTTCTTTGATAAATTATTTCCACTCGCTCAGTTTGTTTGGTTAAGATCTCTATATTATTTTCTCAATTTTTTTATTACGCATTCTAACAAGTAGCTTTTATAAACCTAGTTTGAAATATAACGGATTTTTTTAGTGATAAACTGTACTGTAGCACCTACCATTTGATGAAATATATATTTTCTTGAAAAATGCCAGAGAGCTGGCTTTTACTTCTTTATACAGTCGTATCCTTCCACAATGAACATTTTCTACTGTATTTGTCTGTATCTTAATTATAGAATAATGCGTTATAAGCGAGTAAAATAATCATTATATGCCAGTGAGATTTTTGTTTGACACACGAGCGGTTAAGCGCAAGTGTGGTAATTCTCACGAGCGTATAATGGCATTTCACTAGCCAGTTATATATGGCGTTTTATCTTACAGTGGCGGCTTATATACAATAAAGGTCCAAGACGATACAAACTGTCAACGTTGATCGAATTAGTAGCAGTGTTACAATTACTTGTAAATAATAGCTGCTTTTAGTCAATGAAAACGGTTAAAACTACATCAAAAGCCACTACTATAAGATAATACTATTGGGTGTTCAAATAAATACACTTCTAGAGTGCTGTGGCTTCATATAAACTTCATCGAGCCACAGCACTCTAGAGGTATAATTTATTTGAACACACGATATACTATTATCATCATCATCATTTATCAGCGCACATTATTCCATTTTTGGACAAACGCCTCGCCTAGTTTTTGGCATTTTGTTCTGTCGAATGTAGTTCCCGTCCACTGTTTTCCTGTTGTTCGTTCGATATCGTCTCTCCACCTTGCTCGTGGTCTACCTCGAGATCTACCAGTCCTCGGTCTCCATTGCGTGACTTTCCTACTCCACTTATTATCTTCTTTTCTCATCAGGTCTCCAGCCCATTGCCACTTCAATCTAGCGATGTGAATCACCACGTCTTCTAATTTAGTTTTATTTTTTAGCCAGGTAATTGGTTACAGTTCTAGAGTGCTGTGGCTTCATATACACATCATTGAGCCAAAGCACTCTAAAGGTACAATTTATTTGAACAGCTGCTATACTATTATATTAGTTGAAAAAGAGGCCATTCACAGGCCGAGTGGGTTTGGCGTACAACGACGTGGACATCGCACAAACGAAAGAATATGAATATTCAGGTCTGATTTCTTTGTAATAATCGATCGATTTTAATATCAGATTTCGCGTCATTTCAACCGAAGACACTTTGTATTCTTTTAATAGGAAAGAAACTAGTGGCAGACGATGTTCCTTTTTACAGGCTTTTAGTAGCTGCTGCATAATATTGGCACGTTGTGTACAATTCTTGGGATCAGATAAGAGCGTCCATATTATGGATTATTTCCGGAAGCAATTATAACTGACATTGTTATTTCTCCTTAAAAAAAAGAAATGTGCAGAGTGTTTCTCAAGACGACCGTGTGACTTCTGGAGGTACATCGTAACATAAAAAAATCGAAAACTCCTCGAAGGTTTTTTCATCAGATTTGTAGTCTTTTCATAAAATAGCGTGACTTTTTCTAATGTCATAAGGTATCTTCAGAAGCCACATATAATTGTAAAAGCTTTGATATAATTATGACAATTTCATTGACTTTCCATAGTTGTAAAAGCTGGAAGGTTTTTTTCATTTAAACTTTAATAGAAACCTTTCAGATGTCTTCAGATCTTCACGTTTGAGGGTCTCTAGATGACGAAAAACAGGTTTTCTCAATTCCGCTTGTCTGTCTGTCTGTCTGTTGGCTGTATAACTCAAAAACTATTTCTTGGAGGAAGACGACATTATTGTATCTACCTGGCATGGAACTGAGAAAATTTCAGACAAATATATATACAGGGTGAGCACCTTAAAAAAATAAAGTTTTGTTAATTTTTGTTTGAACTCATAAATCCATAAAGGTAATAATTTGTACATAGCGTAGGCTTTATCCTCGACAAAAATTGGCCCTAACAGATACAGGATAAATGTTCTACAAGTCAAAAAGGTGCAAAGAATAAGCGCGTTATGTTGATCTTTTTAGGCCTCGAGCCATATAAATGCGTAAATTCCAAACCTTCAAATTGACGGGAAACGCATATTTGGGCGAGGCCGTAAATTCAATTATAGGATGTGCATTCGAAGATATAATTTAAAAAAATTTACACTATCTGGAATTACCTTGCGGATATAAATGTGTAGGTCTACATTCTTTTTGAGATTGCAAAAACCCTGAAAAAATATTTTCCGACATTTCTTTAGTACTAAAAATTTATTAAGTTTTGAATATTTCTCAATGATTTTTAAACTAGCGGAAATCCTATTTCTTCTAGATTTAGATGATATTAAAGTAATCGCAAAATTATTTTAACAAATGCTACAGACATTGTTTAAATAAAGCGTACGGGAAAAGTGTTACATAAATTTCAGCATCGACGTATTGAAGAAACTATTGCACATAAATATATACATCCTGGGTACGATATGTTTAAAAAGGAATGAAGACATTTTAACGCACCTCGCTTCGGCACGAAACTTAATACATGTCCGGCGTGACTGTTAATCCAGCTGAAACGCAACGATATGAAAAGAGCTCCGCGAGAAATTGGTGAACGATTTGTTCGCAGTCGCAGGCGCTGCGGTTCAAATGCCTCCTCCGGTAACAAATTTTTTATTTGAAAATTGATGTAATTCGCATTCAAGAGTGTTGTTTTATTGTTTCCGTATTATTTGGAATATAAAAACCTATTTACATCTAGTTTTCTTTGATTTTTAAAATTATTTAGTGTCATAATGCCCACTTGAGAGGGAAGTTCTGAGTAAAGCCTTTTACATTTTTTTTTACTCTGCAACCAAAATAAATTGAAACCCGATTTCTTGTCTTTTGAGACGGACTATCAACTGTCCATAGAAACATTGTCTGTTAGTACGCCCAACCATTCGTCGCTACTAATTAAAAAACTGTAATTTGTGTACCCAGATCAGAATTATTAATAGTCTATTAAAAAATTATTTGAAGAAAATCGTTTAAAGACATTTCACACTCTAGAAACAAACATACCTCGCTCGGAAAAACTTCTTAATTCAGCATCAGGAAGGTTATCGAATTTTTTTCAAATTACAATATGAAAGTATCACAAAAACCTTCAAATCAATGCTCAGTGTCGCATCTGAAAATACGTAATATAAACTATATTGGCTATTTGTGCGTTGTTCTGCATTATATTTTATTTCTACGGTTTCTACTACGGCCAACACACATTACATTGATATTTGGAAATAAAATTGCCAATTATTGTGTCATCCATTTGCCCTTTTCTCAGATGTATGTTGACTATGCAAATGTTGTACCTTGTCATTGTGATTGAGGCTATTTATTGTGTATTATACTATTTAATTTCTTCTTAATGAAATTAATTAACATTTATTTCTGTTTTTTTAAATTTTGCGTATAGTACTATTTTTATATACATAAATATTAACTTCACGCAACACAATATAAAATACAAATATAGGTACTAGGTAGGTATGTATTTTCTTCTTATTCTTCAATCCTCAGATTGGTTGGCAGTTTTCCATCTGATGTTATTGCAAGCCATTCTTTTCATGGCTGCATAGCTGTCAGCTCCTATGTTTCTTATGACTTGCTTTAAATATTGTAGCCGTGGCCTTTTAATGACCTTTTTTTTTAGTATTGCTCCTTCCAGACTATTTATCACAAATTTGTTTTGTCTAAGTGTGTGCCCTATCCACGAATGTCGTTTATTTTTAATTTTGTTTTGTCGTGTTCTTCTGCTCTTTGACAGACTTCACCATTTGTTACTCTCTCTGTCCATTTTATTTTGAAAATTCTTCTCTAGCACCATGTTTCAAATGTATTTATGGTTCTTTCTTCATTTTTTCCTATTGTCCACGTTTTTTAACCATAAAGGGCAATACTCCAAATGCAATTTCTTATTAGCTTCTTCTTTATTTCCAAACTGATGCTGCTTGAGCTGGGCGGGCTGTTTTTCGTTGTTGAACATGAACGTGGCTTCTTTGATTTATTGTGTTACATCTTCTTCGTTTCTTCTATCTTCTGTCAACGTACTGCCAAGGTATTTGAATTTCGGTACTTGTTTTGGGGCGTCGTCTTCTATTTTAATACTAATCTTTTGAAGATCGTTGGAGCAAATAATGATTTATGTTTTTTACTATTTATTTTTAATTTGTACTTACTTAAAAATGTCACCTAAGCTGTTTAATGCTCTTATTAGATTTGTTTCATTTTGAACAATTATCGCTATATCATCCATAAAACGTAGCATCTGTACTCGCACTCCGTTCACAATAATTCGGTATAATATTTTTTACAATGATTTATGGCTTGTTCTATATACTATAAAGGGTGATTTAAAAGGTAGAGTCCAAACTTAAGGGTATGATGTAGGATTCTACAAGAAGCAATAAATGTGCATTAACCCATGTCTTCTTTCCAACGTTATCTAGTTACAGAGGATTTCTTTGTTTTATCATTGCTCTGTTAAATTAAGTCAATGAAATGCTAATTTGTTAATGGCAGTAGGTGTTTCAAGCTTGAATTATTGTTGTTTTCTAAGTGTGGTAATGATGTAAGTAGATAACCAATGGAAATAAGACATGGGTTTATAAATAGTTTTTGCTTTATTTAGCATGCCGCATCACCCTTAAGTTTGGACCATACCTTTTGAATCACAGTGTATATTGACCAGTAGTGGTGATAAGTTGCAGCTTTGCGTTACTCATTTTTTAATTACGTTATCGAAAGCCTTTAGTAAGTCTACAAAAGCAATATGTATCTTTTTATCTGCTCGCATGCAGACCTAGGAAAAAATGGCAGGAAGCAGTAGTGAAATATATAAAAAGTTTGGGTGTTGAAGATTGGAGAACAATGACTATGGATAGAGCAAAATGGAAACACAAAATTAAGAAACTCGAAGCCATGAGCCAATAGGGCTTGTAATGCTGAATATATATATATGCTTTTTTCTACGATGTTTCGCAAACTGAAAATGGCTCCTCGTGTGCCTTTATTTATTCGAAATCTGAATTGTTATATTCGTCCCAGAATGATTTTGCTCAGATCTTCACGTTTCAGGGTCCCTAGATGACGAAAAACAGGTT
Source organism: Agriotes lineatus (assembly GCA_940337035.1). Lineage (NCBI taxonomy): Eukaryota > Metazoa > Arthropoda > Insecta > Coleoptera > Elateridae > Agriotes > Agriotes lineatus. The sequence continues at coordinate 6,578 of CALNHX010012121.1, forward strand.
TTCTCAATTCCGCCTGTCTGTCTGTCTGTTGGCAGTATAACTCAAAAACTATTCGTCGGAGGAAGATAATATTTTGCATACACATTATATATCTACCTGGCATGAAACCGAGAAAATTTCAGACAAATATATACAGGGTGAGCACCTTAAAAAATAAAATGTTGGTTATTTTTTATTTAACTTAGCAAGAAACACAAGTAATAATTTTTACATAGCACAGTCTTTATTCTTACCAAAAATGGGCTTCAATAGATACAGGATAAATGTTGTACGGTACAAAAAGAAGCAAAAAATTAGTGCTCTGTAGCTGAGGTAGAAATAGCCCGTTCCCTTGCAATATCCCACAAAGCGTTGGGACTGCACACGCGGTCCGCCTGCCGTTCGAATTCGACCACCGGTAACACTTTTTTATTTGAAGATATTTTACTCCTAACTTAATTTGATTTTTAAAATTATTTAGTGTCACACTGTCGACGAGGGAAGTTCTGGGTAAAGCCTTTTACAGATTTTGTTAATTTACTTTTGTTTGACATCACCGTTATACTTTGCTTACAATCGTCGGGAATTTTTCCAGTATAAGAACCACAAACAATAACAAATATAAGTAGTAGTAATTCTACAACAATATTCAAATCTATTTCATGAAATAAGTTTTGCATCTCATCAGTTTCGAATGTAAGTAATTTTCTACTTTTGAACACGTTCAGAAGTTTTTTCGTTTCTGCTATTTGCCGATTCACATCTCGTGTGCATATAACACCATGTTGTGGTATGATATCTAGATGATCATTTATTGATGTTTAATTCACACCAGAAGAATATATTTTCTGGTTAAGTAAATCTTTAAATACCGTAATTTTGATTTTGAATGTATTAGCTGTCCGGGTTTTTCGTGTACTTTTTAGTTTTACGTTTGATCATTATTTATATAGACTTCATGTGTAAGGTTGTTTTATGTTCAACACGTTTAGAAGTTCTTTTTGTTTTGTTTTCTGATTTTTATTTGTGAAATTGGTTTTCATTGTCATTTATCGCCATGTTGTGGTCGGACATATAAAAGGTCTTCGCTTGATGTTGAACAATTGCAGTTGTAAACATTGTATTTCAATACGTATAATATTATATTTTCAACTATATTGAGTACATTTGAAAAATATTTTGTGCTTAAATTTGGTGCCCCTCTGTTATAGTGTGGAAAACATGTTGTTAATTGGAAATGTTTCTACTTGAGCAAACATCATAGCAAACCCCTATTCAGAAGATGTAAAAAAGTATTGGGCGTATTGAGAGAGCTGAAAAGATACAAAATTTAATTGCTATAGTAGATACAACGTTGTTATCAGGCTATTCGAGCTGTAAAATTGCTTTATTAAATTTGGGCGTTCTATGGTTCAGCTATTCGTAATAATCTATAGTAATGGTTGTAGGAAGTTCAATTTGTAACGTCCGGACTTTAATAACATTTTTTGCGGGGAACTGCTGTTCTGTTTTTACTTTTCCTTGCTGAAAACCAATCCTGGAGTGTGATTGGAAGCAATTGTGCACAAACAGAGTCTGCAACGTTTATCTTTTACGTCATGAAGGAATTGAGTGATTCGATAAAATAACAACTTTCTGTGTACAAGAGCATATGTTGTTTACATGAAGTTTATGTCGAAATGCATGGAATATTGAATTTGTAACTTTGCTAGTTTTCCCAACGCATATAAAGCGTCATGAGCAATTTCCCGAGCAGCAGCGATTCAGGGGAGTTCGGTGTAAAACAATTTTGAGTTGAGGGTAATTGCACACGGGCAGCCAACCAAACAGGTTGCAACATGAAGTCACAGTTTATTTATACCCTGACCAATTAGACACGAACCCTTAATAACCGTAATTGAGTCAAACTAATGAAAACGGTCGAACTCCCGACTACATCTGTAGATGGCGAGTTCTTGCTATTTATAGTGCAGAGCGTATGCACGACACGGCCCCCATCCCACCCCCGTGACCAAAACACGCAACCACCGACTGCCCCCAGTTTACACTTCTTATTAATAAATGCGACGCACTTCTGGCTTTTTATTTTTGGGCGTGTGTCGAAATTTGACCTCTCTCGCTCTAGCACCGCGGAAGTGGAAGTTCAAAGTCAAAGTTTCTTCTAGGCACCGGAAGGGTTGTTTTTAGCCATAACCTCGTTTTAGCGATCACGCTCAAGTTCGCCTAGGAAATTTAGATCCCAAAAGGCATTTTAATTGCTACCTGAAATATAATTTTAGCTTTGAAGCCGCAATTGATGGATCTTAAGTGTGCTTTCGAATTTGCTTGGAAGCTTCAGTATAAATTGCCTGTGCGGTAAATGAGCATTTAGGAAAAACTGATACATCATTGTGTGTATTTAACGAGATCGGTCTTGAAATATGTTCCTATTTTTAGCTTTGGGAAAATAGTTAATAGTTAGAATAAGTTTACCTTAATGCAAGCTTTCGCAGCCATTTATTACTTCTTCAAGGATTAAGAATTACTCAAAATAAAAGCTTACAACATATGGACCATCTATGTTACCATAAAAAAGTTGATAGGTTATTCACGTTAATGACCGGGATTTTTGTTGCTGTCCTGAAATGATGTTCATTTAAGTTAATTTCTTTCCTTTAACGACAATGCCCATTTACAATGGACAATGTTGTTACTTATTGGAACAACACCTGAATATTGTTGTTAATGGCCATTTCATACTGGGAAATATTTAAATTTTGAAATAAACATATTGGTTTACGTAATAATCGGTTTTATTGTAGCACTATAAGTTTCCGTGACATTTTGAATTAAGTATATAATTTCCAGCTGATTTAAAAGCTCATTTGTAGGATTTTACATCTAGAACTCCCTTCCCACTAACTCGCTGCACACTCTGCAAAAAAAACAAAATATCTGCAGTTTCAGACACATATGTGCCGTTTACGTAATCGTTGACTATAACAATATATTGTTGGCAGTATTCCCGGCCAATAACATTAATATTCATCGCAAGATGCCATTAACGTTATTACCCGGACTTAACGTCGTATTCTGTTTAACGTCATTCACCGTAACATTTGATAAATACGAAATTATTTTACTTACAACTTGGCTTGAAAACATAAGTTTTGTATTTATAACTTTATGTGCTTTTATTAACAAATTGGTTGATGCTATTATATTCTCTGAGTATACATTCGAACAAAATTAATTATTTTAAATCAGATTTCGTGGTGGGCATGTGATATCCATTACGCGTATCCAGTAATTGACTTTTCAGATTGCGATGTTGCACTGCAGAAATTCTTGTTACATATTTAGGTTCTCGTAATTTATGGCTGCGGTCATGAGCTTGAATTTCATTACTTTATAAAACTGAAAAACAAGAAAACGAAATAGATAACTGATTTTTTTTGTTATCTATATGTTTAACTAATAAAAAAGTTACCATAATTGCCTATCTCATAACATTATATCGTTGCATGATTCATGAGTTTAACAAGAAAATTCTTAAACAGCATTTAAAACAAGATTAATTTTGAGAATTGTTGGGTATATTATTTTGAATTCTTTTGTGATGTATTATAACACCCTTAAACGAGAGGTGAACACAGCCCTGGCTAGCTCAAACTTTTGGCAAAATATGGCTTGAATAAGGATCAGGCGGCGGTTCTTAAGGTCACAAATAAATATACCGTGTGTCTTAAAAAGAATTACATCTAGTAGGTGTTGCAGTTTGTTTGTATGTAACTTTTTGTGTACCACTAGATTGTTATCGGTATTGAATTATGGGATGTAATTCTTTTTAAGACACCCGGTATTGATTAAAACACAATAGGGCGCTAGTCGTTATTCACAACAAAAAAAGCAAATATAGTTAACAAATCACTTCACCACCTACGTTGGATGTCTTCTGTTTCACAATCTTAAATTACAAAAACAAGCAGGTTCAAGAAGGGTTATACGAACAGATAAACAAAAAAATAACAGTAGCAGTAAAAGTAGATTTAATTATCACTAAACGTGTCACAAATATTTAGCATTATTATATAAGCAATGTATAGGCAATTAACATATTTAATTCTAGGGAAAAATCTGGTACACTACAGCAGCAAAATAGTAATGAATTATAATTGGTGCCATATTCCAAAATTATTATGTCAAACAATCCACATTTGGTGGAGAAACCTGCCCGATCGTCGGCTGTAATAGAACTGTAAAATACTTAAATTGATGTGAAATGCCTAGCAACCCAAGCACAAAAAAACAAACTACAGCTCAACTAGTACACGCTCTGTGCGTGATTTTAGTAGATCCCTATTTAAAATCGACAGTGCGACTGTTAAGATAGCTAAGAATTTATTTTCCTCGCGCGAGATTGGGAATCAAAGGCCTTTGTTTTTGGATCATCGCATAATTTATCGCAGGCGAAACTGCCTGCACAGTCAACAACAAGTCTACTGAAGGTAGCAAAAACAGCGTGTATTTATTGCGTGGCTATCTGGAACGCTTCGACTCAGGCCTCCACCAGGTGGAACGCGACCGACGAGGGATATCTGCGCCTCATGGAACGCTGGCAAATCACCTTCAATGCAGGAAGTTCAGCGGTCCGTAAATGAAAATTCAGCACTAATTTTGTATTGATAAGGATGTAGCATAGAGATGCAGCTAAAAGGCATAATTCTCAAATTAATTAGAACAGAACCCTAACGAATCAACATCTGCTTACCCAACGATCGATAACGGGCTGAAGTTTATGTGTGCGGCTTAAATCTTCCGCTCACACCAGAAATTGTTTAGTGAAAACATTCTGCCATCGCTAAATACAAGGCCTACTTGAGTCGGGGTACACGTGAAAAAATATCCCAGTAGGCCACGGGTGGAATTTTCCGAAGACGATCTCTCGCTTTAATTGCTAGGCGGAGAAAAGAACCCGTGTCCCAAAAATTTGGCAACATGCGCTCATTGGAAATTCAAAATTCCTTGACTGCTGGGCTTGGAAAGATCTAAGGGCGCAGTCCACTATAGGAAAGCAAAAAAATACAACGGGGTGTTACACTATTGCCAAGGTCTCACCTGCTTATACTTTTTTCTTTCGTTATTTGCTACTTCTTTTATACAATTTTGTAAAATTTTCCTTGGTTCATATTACGAATAACTTCTAATTTCCATTTGGCTGTACCATGGTTAAGTCTTTTTCAGTTTTTGACTGCATGATCTATGTGATTTCTTCTACTTTCAAAATATTCATACCATGAGTTAGGAATGACATGTTCAACTTCTGAATCTCTTTGTATACATGTGTTATCTTTCAAGATGCTATGCGCTTTCCTAGCTTTACTTGTTATACTTATTTTGCAGGTTATAGCATTACATTTTTTATATGCAATATGTGCCGCATTTTATTCTGAAATGATTATTACGTTTATCTAGTACTAGATTTTGAGCCTACTGTATAACCTCATTCCAATTAAAATAATTTGTGCATTTTTTAAATTGAATAACGCGCACCGCAAGTAACACACTTTTAATGTTACTAATATGATTGAAACACTTAATTCGCAATCCGCAATCGGTAGGATTCGAATCTGCGCATCCAAGTGGAATCCGATTGCTAGTCAGACGCTTGCGCGCTCGGCTAAATTACTCTGCCTGATGTACTTGCTTATCGTTTTATTGTTAAGGACACGGGGACGACAGGACCGATAGCGGACGAAGTGCGCCCGATCGGTGTCAATGAAGATGTGACACACGTAGACAGACAGACAGGCAGACACCCAGATACTCACAACCCGCGTTTATATATAAGGATGAAGTTTACCCGTGTGCAATTTTTCATCTAGTTGTGTCAGAGGCTTATAATTACATCATTTTTTACACTGATATTGTACCGAAAATAGTCATGAAATTTGTCTTTATAGAAGATGTTAAAGATAGTTTTTAATTTAAATTTAAATCTTACCTTCTATTGAAGACAACAGCATGATCAGAGATACTGATTGATCTTTAGTAGAAAATTAAACCGAATCTACCGTTAGTGTTATTGTAATTGCATGATACATTGCGAAATACAACTAAAGTTTATAGTTTGTGTGCTTAAGAGTTCCAGAGCAAAAGTACTTTATTCCATATCAATAGGGTTTATTAAACCAAATAAATACTTCAATCAGGTTTCAAATTGAAACATTTTCAAACATGTATAGTATCGTGGACGTCTTTTCTTAATTTTGGTATTGAGTAACATTGCAAGATGCCTGTTGAGTAGTGTAGACAAAGCCCACATTTTGGACGGCACAGAAAATATATACATATGGTAATGGACGTTTCTGCAAACGAACAAACTCAAATTATTCAGTATTTCTAATTTCTTTAATATTTATTTAAGTATATCTTAAATAAAAACTAAAGATAACAATATTGTACTTAGACATTGTTCAATATGCATTTTATTGTTTATTCAGTCCAATCATTGATCAATACATGACCTAGCCCAAACTAGATCAATAAGTAATTTCCATTTACCGTTTTCTAATTTTTAAAAGTTTAGTGTAAATTTCATTTTACACGTAAATGAGTTACTTGTTGTTACCTTGCTTTTCGCACTGCAAATAATCCCTTGGTATTTAGTTGCCTAATAAATTCGCAATTCCTTCATCAAGGAAACACGACACCAAGGCAGTCAGTTTTTACCTCCGAATATTAGGCAGAGAGAACTCGTCTGTTTCAACAATTAACACTTACTGTACGAAGTTTGAACCATTAACTGCTCTTCTTGTTTCTAAACAATGGATTATGGAGTACTTAAGAAGTTGTACGTGAACGCATGTTTTAAAGGGGCACTTGACATGAAAGAGAAGTTGGTTAATGAATTTACCTTGAACTCGTTAAATATGTCAGGCTTGTGTGAATTTTACATCGTGGGGACTACAGCACACCCACAACGTTTAAGCGGGAACAACTGACGTCACACAAGTCAACTGGGTGACGCTTAAGGAAACTGTGCGTTTTAATCTCTTTATTAATAATTCCGTCGTCGGTGAGCTTGCTAGACGTAACTTCGAAGCACGCTGTAAACCAAATGGAAATTGTAGGTTTTCGCTAAACTATGTAATTTTGCGAATACCGACGTCTGTCCACCTCGACGTTAATTCACAAGCGTTTTGAAAATTAGAATTCGCCAGAAGGTATATTAATTAATCAACACAGTAAACACCAAGGCTAGAAGATGCTAAATAAGCTGTAAATAGTTTAATATGTAGATATTATTAGACCTCTTACAACTGGGATAAGCTGGTATATAACTTTTGTAGGCCTCAGGTATATTAACATTGGCGATTACCATCTCACCTTGTAATGTATTCTCTACAAGCTACTATGAACATAATTTTATCAACTTCGAAACATTCGTTTCGTTGTTTACGCTTCATTGATATGGATTGTTTATTTAATTTGATGGCGTACCTTGTAAGATTGTTAACTTGTTAGTGGTCTACGACCTTTTTACCTGTGAACGTGCACAGATCCATTGAAATATGAATTTTTATGTATTAGATCATGTGATCAGAGTTACTGATGATGGGGACAGCAATGAATGTGAATCAGTAACTCATACACGAAAAGAAGAAGAAAAGTGGATATTATACCAGGTGAGTTTTCTAAAGTGTTACAAGGCGATATCGCGAAAACGATTTACAATATTTTCATGAAATTTTTGTGAGGTAATAGGGAGATGGGGGGACATATTAAAAACATATTTTCGACATTTACCTCTTTTTGTGTTTTGTGGGGTGTGGGGTAACTTTGGAATTTTAAATAGGATGATACACTTTTGTTTAGAAAATTAGAATCTACGTAAAAAAATCTCATGTGATACACGCACACAACTTTCTTTTACAGTGATTTTATAATTATCCAAAAATTTGATTTAAAATTTTTAAGCATTTGTCAACATTTTCAAAAATTACAAATTTTACAAAAACGGTACAAAATAGAGTGTTAGTTCAAGAGACAAATTTTCTCTAGAATTTTAAGCTCAATTCAAAAATGTAATAATATACCGGGTGTTCTATTTAAAATAGGAGTTAATAAAAAAATAGAAAAAAAAACAAAAGAAATCTATTTTAGAAGTATTCAATTGGAAAATCACCTATCTCACATCAATACACATTAAAAATGTAATAAAACTGTAAAGTTTAAAAAAATCGTTAGAGCCGTTTTTGAAAAATCGAAAAAAAAAAACTGAAAAATCACAAGAGTAAACACCTACTTCCAGTTATGCGATTTTCTTCAAAAGCTTTCTGCCGCATCTACATAGTACACAACACTTATATATGAAGTTTCAACGCCATACCTCTTTCCGTTTTTGAGATATTCTGTTCACAAACACACAGACAGACCAATGAGAAAAAATATGTGTTTTGGGATCAGGGGAAGATCTGTTAAAAACTCAATTTCGAATATTTGGGGTGAATCCAATACTTCCTTTATTGTAAAAGGAAGTAAAAACTACGTATCTGTACAAAACATTTTTTGATTTGCTCTTTCGGTTACGGAATTATGGTGACTAAATTTTGATAGAAATTAAAAAATAAATACATTTTACCAATAAATCAAGTTCACTTATTTCAAAATTAGAATTCGTTTCCATAGAAATGCGTTAGTTCTACTTAAGTAATATGAGAATTTTGACGTTTTACCGAAAATTTCACATTTTTTTAATTTTATAACCTAATAAATCATAATTCCGTAAACAAAAGCGAATCAAAAAACTTTTTTTTATGCACACGTAGATTCGAATTTTATAAACAAAAGTACATCATCCTATTTAAAATTCCAAAGTTACTCCCCACCCCTCAAAACACAGATAGGAGTTAAATGTCAAAAATATGTTTAAATATGTTCCCCCATCTCCCTATTACCTCACAAAATTTTCACATATAATCTCATAAGAGCATTAATTCTTTCCGGAAATTTTTTTGAGTGCGTTCCAACAACGTCGTATTAATTTGCCCGAGCGGGACGCGAGGGCAAATTGGACGTTGTTGAATGCACGAAAAATAATTTCCGGTTATGAATTAATGCTCGAATGCAGATTCGGTAAGAAAATCGTAACGACACAAACCCTAAAAAGAAGTAATGTCTACCTACAAAAAATGTCCAAGAAATTTTGTTGTTGTCTTGGATACGGTTCGTGAACTAATTTTTCTATTGGTCATTAATGAGTGTCGTACGATTTTCATGAAAATATTGTAAACGGTTTTCGAGGTATCGCCTTGTAACACTTACTCACCCGGTATTTTTACTGCTTAATATTAGGCATTGAGACAGAATTCGCATATTTATAAAGTGATAGCCATATTCTGCATGTTTGTACATGTTAAGAAAGAAATTATTAAGTTCGAATACCAAATGTACAGGGTGTTTCCTCAAATTTTGACAGCTTCTAGAGACTTTGCTATTACAGATAGAACAAAAAAATTCAGATAAAAATTGTAGGGTATCATCGAAACCGTCCGAATTTGATACGTAAAGAAACAATTGAGCATCACGGGTAAACCTTTTGACTTATTGTATACTTTTTTTTAATGAAACACCTTATATTTTATAGGTTTATTGAACAGCGCTTAAAATTCTCTTTTCAAAAATATATAAGTTGCCTATAATTACTTGAAATATCCACTATTACAGAATAAAAATATTACTAATTAGAAGATGATTACACAAGTACCTGAATAATAATGGTGGGCATATAGAAAATTTGGATGAAGTAATTATAGGCAACTTATATATTTATTTTTGAAAGGGGAATTTTAAGCGCTATCCAATAAACACATAATATCGAGAGATAAAAAAAAACTGTTCCTCAGCGGGCTGTGGAAATTCAACGTATGAATAATATGTCGGTGACACTGTACGTCAATGTCAAATTCGAGGTTAGCAGGTTAGGATTTGCGTCATTTTGTGTCATAACTGACGGAAAACCTAACCTGATAACCTCGAATTTGACATTGACGTACAGTGTCACCAACATATTATTCATACGTTGAACTTCCAGAGCCCTCTGAGGAACAGTTTTTTTGGATCTCTCGATATATAGGGTGTTCCATTAAAAAAATATATACAATAAGTCAAAAAGTTCACCCGTGATGCCCAATTGTTTCTTTAAGCAGCAAATTCGGACGGTTTGGATGATACCCTACAATTTTTATCTGATTTTTTTTTCTTTGGAATAATAAAGTCGCTAGAAGCTGTCAACATTTGAGGACACACCCTGTACTACAATTAATTGACTAACGCATTTTATGTTACAGTTAAGTATACGAGCAAGGTGCCCTGTCATCTATCTCAAATAAGTTTATTCTTGGTCATAGGAACCTGTAGATTCTATTAAGTATTAGATGTTTCAGGGAATAAAGTTAATATATGTGCCAGAACTGCATGAATTTTTATTACATTAGGTAATCGTGAAAATTCACGAAACCTTAAATCATAAAATATTTCCCAAAACCTTAATTACCCAAGCAAGGTTGTTAAATATTTTAAAGGTAGAAGAACGGATTTAAATCAACTACACCTTTTCTACAATTTTATTTTCCACTCGTAAAGTGTTTCCGCTTCGCATTTATACAGTTGGTGCGATTGAATGCCTCAAGTTAAACTGGAAACTTTAAATTGGCAGAAAGTCGCCACGGTTGCCGCTTTACTACATTTCATAAAAGATATACATCTTAAAATAGAATTCATTCAGTCAACGACAACCTGCGTGACTTTCTTTCCTATGCTGATTGAGATCAACCCCACAGTTTAATAGACGCAGGTACAAATATAACCGCTAATTTCCAACTTTCGGCGAACGATACAAGGTGGCAATTACCTGATGTTAAAAGCACCAGGTGCATTCTATGGACTTATAATTAACCTCCATCTCGTTGTCTCTAAGTTGAAGTTTGAAGTGTATTTCATGAATATGGGAACTAGGTCTGCGTCATTTGTAAAACTGGCGATTGCAGCATATAGGCGCCGCTGGAGTAATTTAAACATTTATCCCTCACCTAAAGCTGTGCAGCTTTTTGTTTATTTATTACGGGCCTTCGACTTGTTGAATGCCTCAATAAAATATGCAATTCTACGCACTTAGTATTCCTAGGCAGTTAGTTTCCCAGTTCGTTCCTAATATTGGAAGGAGATTTCGTAATCGTGAATGAAAGTTCGTGTCAAATTAGAGCAACGGGTGCGGAAGCGGCTCCATAAATCAAACTAAATTTTCCCCCAGCTAACCATTTCGTCTAAAAAAAGTATAATGAACCCCTTGTTTGATCTACTTTTAAAAATGATGCAGTATTATTATAGCAGCGACCTCGTCGTCTCGAGTATTTTAAGACCTACTCAATTTATTTGAACAAGCATCGATCGGCATTGACATGGTTTGCAATTATTTTCTATAATAAATTGGAGACTATTATTGCTTATAAAGACTTCCACATAACGCGTTGCAGTATATAATTTAATACTATTAGTAATAATCTAACATGAAACTACTACTATATATTTAAATTTAAAATGTTCTGTGATTTTCAAAGGCATCAACGTTACGTAGATTACAACACCACATTTTAGCTAGAAGCAATAAAGTAGGTTACACTATTACTTATATTATTATCATCTTTCAAGCAATCTGCCCCATACCGTTCCCATTGCTTTTTTGTCATGCACATAGAAATTATGCATACAACAACTTCATGTAGTCGGTATCTTTATTTAATAGTATATTAAAATACAAGTTGCAAAATGCATCTATTAAAGCATGAATTTGAAATTCCGAAACGAGCCGCATAGCGGCGAGTTGAGGAACAAATGAGTGCTTGAAGGACCTTCTGCAACGAGTGTTTTACACTATTTTTTCTATTTTGCCGCTTTATACCATTTTATAAATTAAAAAATAAAAATGTTTTCTAGTTTACGATAACTCCATTCTAGCACCCAAATGACGTTATTTCATAGAGCCTTATTCTAACACCCAAACGACGTCATTTGGGTGCTAGAATAGAGTTATCCTTAACGCAAAATAGAAAAAAAAGTTTAAGGCAATATTTTTACATTTAGTGCGACGGTCATTAATTGCACTTTCAGCCATTTTCAGATAGTGTTTTATTGGGGTTTACCTAATGGGATTGAAAGAGGTTCATTTTAAAATTATTTTTGGTGACCCAAAAAGTTTAGCTCAAAAACGTATTTTTTTAAATGAAACGCCCTGTATATCTTTATGGATATTTAAGCCCCTATAAGTTCTTCGTTCAATTCTAACATTTCTTTTAAATTGCTTTTATGGTTTCCAACTTATAAACGTTTTTAGTAGTTTTTTGTCAATATCAAGATTTCATTTAAAACGTCACATTTTCTACACTTTAGGATACAAACTAAAGTTTCATAAAAACGGGATATTTTAATACAGGGTGTTCAAAATATCGATTCAAATTCCAATATCTTCAATCATGATTTTCTCATTCTTTTTTAAACGGAAAACCCTATATTTTATTACAACAATAAATAGAGCCTTAAATTTCTTTTAGTTTTACCCCAAAATGTTATGCTTTAGTCTATAGAGTATTTGAAAAATTAAGCTCTATAAAAAATTACGATAAATATGTACTATTTGGCACATGGTGTGTAATAGTGCTGGTAAAAAAACCGATTTTACGGTTAACCGGCTCTCGGTTAATCTAAGCCGGTTAAACGAAAACCTGAATATAACCAGTTCATAAACCGTCTTGTAAACCTGATTAAAAACTGGTTTCTAAATTGGTTTTCCGATCCAGTTTGAAAACTTGTTTGTAATGCCCCCCGCACACTGAGCTACTCGAAAGAAACTTAAAAGTAACTCAATTTAAACTACAATCACTTCCTTGCTCGTCACTGCTAATGTATATGGAGGTCCGCTCACGAAGCTACAGATCGGCTACTGGTTTGTAACCAATTTGTGCTCAAGCACAGGAAACTCGACATACTAGTCGTCGGGCTACCAGTTACCAACTAAATTCTAGGAAATCAACAAATAGATTATATGAATGAACAAGTTATTAATGCCAAATTCGCAAGGGATGTAGAGAATTACCCCCTTTATGGCCTCTATACTGTAATTATGCACTACCAGAATATTATAATATATGGGTGAACCTAAAATTTTCTTCTTTATCTTCTATATTTACAATGCGTTTCACTTTTCACCTTCACACCTCTGTATCTTCCTTATTTATCTTTTGATCGATTGTAAATTTTGGTCAGATATACTACCCTTTAAAAGAGTTATTTTAGCTATTTTTGTATAATTTTGCAAATCAGGCCTACTGCGATCAAAAGTAAATACAAAAAATGAGAAATTAGAATAGGCCCAGTGTTACCGAAAAATGTTGATAGAAAAAGTTGCTCAGAATCACAACTATAGTCGAAATACAATTTTTTATTGAAAAGTTATTACGATTTTATACAATAAATGTTTCACTTCTTATCTATCTTCACACCTCTATATCTTCCGTATTTATTTTCTGATTGATTTCAACTGTTGGTCAATTATACTACCTATTATGCGATTTTGAGCAACTTTTTAAATAACGTTTTTTAAAATTGATTAAAATTTGAAATGGATCAGAAAATAAATAAGGAAAATAAATGCTGAGAAATGAAACATTTTATGAAATCATAATAATAATAATAAGAAGAATAACAATAATTTTCTCTTATTTGGATTAAACAATTTTTGTGGTTCTGGGGGCAACATAAAAGAAATTGAAGGCTCTATTTATTCCTGTAATATAATATAAAGTGCTCCATTTAAAAAGGTCGTAGATCTTCTCCACTTCATCTGTCCACCTCGTTGTTGTTTTTTTTTCTCTTAAGTCCACCTATTTCATATTTGGTCACATTTTTTGAGATACGTTCCTCACGCATCCTCATCACATGTCTCATCCATCTTAAGCGCTGCAATTTTATTACTCCTATTATGTCTGGTTTGGCATACAGTTCTCTTTCTTAATTGATTCTCCTTTCCCATACATTATCCACTTTCTTTCCCTCGAAGATTTTTCTTAGCACTTTTCTTTTTCACACCCCACCACATATACTACTACTGGTCTCACTACGATTTTATAAATATGGATCTTTACCACCCCGTTTCCGGTCATTATTCTTGACCCTATTTCTTCAGCTATTTCAGGTTTTCTGGTGAAAACTGTTTCCGAATAGCCATAACTTGCCACTTCTTTGAACTTATATATTTCGTTGACGTTCGAAAATTCTTCTAAGCATTTGCCTGCTTCAGATTCTTCGTCGTTCCGTCTCTCCTCTTAAAGTTCCTCTTACTTCTTTTTAAGAGGGCGACATCATCCGCAAATGCCAAATCCTGGTGACGCTTTTGATACAATAATCCTGATCGATGTATTGCACTTTCTCTAATGATTTTTTCCAGAGCTGTATTAAAAAGTATAGCCGAAAGCGAGTCTCACTGTCTCAATCTAACATTTACTAAAAGTTCCTTGCTCCTTCAACTTTCACTCTGTCTCCTGTGTCATTTATTGTCATTTTCACCAACCTGACAATTTTATTATGAACACTACCTAGTTGACCCATTACCTGCTACAGTTGCTCTGGGTTAATGCTGTCGTACGCTTGTGCTCATGGACCTTAGCCTGTACTTCACGCAAAAAGGTTGATCACCACCGATCTTCCTTTTCTAAATCCGCTCTGATATTCCTCTAAACTATGCTTCACTTCACTTATTATTTTATTTTTCATACATCTAGCTAATATTTGATACGTTCGCTATAATTGTCACATTCAAATTTTACGTCTTTCTTGACTATAGGGCATATTATTGTATTCTTCTATGATTTTGGAATTTTACCTCGTTCCTTATTTTTGTAGTATTATGTTATGGATTATACTATGTAACTCCTCTCCTCCGTATTTTATCAGCCCAGCCTGCATATCGTCGCTTCCTGGACTTTCATTACTTTTCGTGCCTCTTATTATACCTACACTTTCACCAAATTCTGGTGCCTCCTCATTTGGATTAGTCTCCAAATTTATTTCAGTTAGCTTCTGATTGTGCTGTGTTTCATTAGCGTCTTTTGTGTTTTTATTTAATAATTCCCCAAAGTATTGGGTTCACCTTTCCATCATTCCCTCAAGTGAACCTATTAATTTTCCGACTTTATCTTTACAGAAAATTGTTCTTTCTTGCCATCCCTTTTTAATTCGTGTTAGTCCCTGATATATATATATATCTTTATTTCATTGCTTTTAAAATCTTTCTCTCGTCTCATTCATTTTTGTTTTGTATTTCCTATTTTTCTTTCTACATAGTCTTTTATATTTCCTTCGTAGATCACAGTACCAATGTTTTCCTCTGTTCTTGTTTGCACTTCGTTCTCTCCGTGAACTTATTTTGACATTCTTCATCATACCACTTTTTTCTTTCACTTCTTGGTTTAATTTTTACTTCCTTTAGCGACTCTGTGGTCGTACTGCTATATTTACGGAATATAATAACTTTTAAGAAAAATTATTGAAGATTTGCTTCTGAAAGTGTTCAGTACATAGTTCCCACAATATTGAAAAAATTAATCCGTCTTAAGACCGAGATTGTAAATTTATATTTTTTAAAAATTTTGTTTAAAACTAACACTCTTTTTCAAGGCGATCTTCCTCATACACATTATATTTCTATTGATTTTTCTTTTTTTGCGCAGTTATAGATAATGAACACACACTTAATTTTATTCAGTGCAGGATAAACTACGTACAGAAAAATCAGCTGTTTTGAGCAATTTTTATTAGTGCAACATTTGTATGGTGCAATAGTTACTAAATCAATTCACTTCTGTAAGAAAATGTAAGAAACGATTCTAAAAATCGTTCCAATTGCCACTTCACAAAAAAAATGATTAAAAATTATACAGTTTTAGATACAGACTTGGAATACTTCATGGTACGGGTATCTCTGATATACAAATTTTTATTTCATTTCAAAATCATTTCCGGCTTACCTAATATATATATATATAGTCAGGCAGATTAATGAAGAAACGTGGACATGCCGAACAAAAGCACTATTAAAAATATTTTCCAAAGATCAGCCAAGTGCAGTATATTAAGTTTTACTCGGTAGCCGTTGCTCAAAAAAGGCAAAAACGGTTATTGCAGTTTTTTCATACGATTAGATGTTTTTCGCAGTGTTTTTATAATATTTATCTGCTCCAGTGGGATAAGTAACTCATTACGTCACTCATTTGACACTATTTTCGTTAGATAATGAAGCTCATTGCACTTTTTTCTTAATGCACTTTTCTCAATTTTAGGCAGTTGTAGATAAAATTTTGTACAATACATATGTGATAAGAGCATCATTAGTATACTTGTGTGCTTACATAATTCGTGCTACGCACAAGTTTGTAACTTACACACACGTATATTAATGATGCTCTTATCACACTTGTATAGTAAATAACTATTAGGCGACAGTTAGTAGGCATTCAAATAATACTAATCAGAAACTTATTATAGTGACATTTACTTACTGCCAAATGTAATTAAATGAAAATTTCATGAATTTACATATTGCATAGAAATACGAATGGCATTGCTACTCCTTGGCACAGTTGCAACTGCATTTGAATGTTTACAGTTGCTTCTTTGCGAACTCGCTGGAGCTTTTCGACGCAATAGGTAGCGTATTCTAAAGGGGAATCTATAATTGAGTGTTTTCATTAAGAGTTTGCTACAGCTGAACACCCTATTAGGCGAGAGTACAAACAAACTAATGAGAATCTTGCAAAACGTCAATATACGCAGGATAGCGAGCTATTAATACCCAAAATAGTTCACAACCATTAGCATTCAACGAGCCAGCTGAGGTATACCGGAGGAAGGGTGAGTTAACACTAAAATGATCAAAACAAAATATGGGTACCACCAACTTGATTGTTCAACACATCGCGAATCTAAGTGGAAATATTCCCCGGTGTTCTGGTAATAGCAAGTTACATTGAAGGCAGACGTCTAACAAATAAATTGATAAAAAGCAAGCTCTTTGATAAACTGTCGCCTACTTTAGAAAGAAAACAAAACATAACATACAAATAACATAAGTGGGCAGTTTCTTGTACCGAATAAAATACTGACTCTATGATATTTAAAGACAAGGTACTAAAGTAAATAAGGCGAACCCAATACCAAACACATGCCGTGTACGGGTTCACAGCGTAACGTATGTAGATATCGAGAGATAAAAAAAAACTGTTCTTCAGCGGGCTGTGGAAATTCAACGTATGAATAATATGCTGGCGACACTGTACGTCAATGTCAAATTCGAGGTAAGCAGGTTAGGATTTGCGTCATAACTGACGGAAAACCTAACCTGATAACCTCGAATTTGACACTGACGTACAGTGTAACCAACATATTATTCATACGTTGAATTTCCACAACCCGCTGAGGAACAGTTTTTTTTTTATCTCTCGATATATGTAAATTTCAAATGTAAACTTAATGCACAAACAAAGCGCAAAATATGCAAAAACTACACATATAAATTAATGATCCATGTAATTATATCAATAAATGGTAAATCCAGCATAAATAGGAAAAGTTAAATATTGTCAGCGTATATAAACTTATTTACGCTAATACGTTTTGATGTGCGGCAAAAATATTTAGAGTGCCCTTTAAACAAAGCCTAGCAATTAAGTAGCTGTTATGGAAAACTAAGGTGAGGTAAATCACTAGGGCTAGCATTAGGAAATAGCAAAACAGGTGTTTACGTCAAAATTAATGTAACAAGTCTATCCTCAACCACCTGGGCTGAATATTACTCAATTGTGCACCATATGGAACTGCATTGAGTGCTGTAGTAACGCATCTTGGGTTGTTCCCAATGTATCCCTTTATTTTTGGCTGAGTTCAGCGAGCATTATGTACATGTGTGAAATGTTGACCATGCATTACTGTGGGTTTCTTCAGGTGTCTTTTCTTTAATAGTTCAATAGCATGCTTCAGCCAAGTTTGTTTCTTCTCTCGCTCAATATGTAGTTGTCCTGAATTATTAAATCATCTTTATTTTATTATCTTGTGTAATTGTTTCAGCAGCATTGAATGTATGCATTTGATCTAGCTGTTATTTTTTTCACTTATAATTACACGAGAGCTTTGTTTTGTTGAAGTAAACTTGACATTTTAATGTGAATTTCGTTGCTTGGCAATTTAACGAAAAAAACTGCCTTTGAAAAACTTACGAGTCCGAAGGACGAGTAATTTTTTCTGGCAGTTTTTTGAGTTCGGCTTCGATCTTGTTTCGCTTTTCAATTGCTCTGTTAAGTCTGGTTTTGTTGAACATGACATTACAGGATTTATGCCAGAATTTATATTTAAAAGATCAACTGTAATATAATATAAAACGTTAAACTGTACGATTGTCAATACTACGGATCGCAACGCTAAAGCTTTCTTCAAAAATGCCTCGTGTGGTTTCAACTTTTACTCAGTTTTTTTTATATTTAGTCGACATTTTAAATGTACTTCTGCACTTTTTGATATATTATGCACAAATTCCAATCCATTATAGTATTTTTCCACAACAAGTAAAATGCATATGATAGAAACCGTTGAGTAAAAACGGCTAATGGGGAAAAAACTCACATCTCAAAATTTGACGTTAATCTCCTATTAACTTTTATATTAAGCGCAGCTGCAAATGATGCATAAAACAGGCATAACACAATTTACTGCAAAATAAAATAGTGTTTCAATTGTAGCTTTATTTCGAAATTAATTAGGACAACATTTAGAATGCAAAATAAATTCCGACAGGAAACGCAAAATAAATGTTTTGCTAATTAACAAAAACCGTAACGATTAAAAATGTATAGCTAGGCATAGCGAGAAATCGCAAATATAGAATAGTTGTGCTTTAAGCATCTACAATTTTTTATTTTATTGCAACATGGTTCAAAAAAGAATTTTAATTAACAACATTAATTATAGCTACTAATTTTAGCCGAAACGTCGAGATTTCAATGTAACCACCTGTTTTAAGTAAGGGTAGTTCGCTTCACTTGTTAAGGTAAGGCCGATATCTAGGTTTAAGTGTTTGCTAGCGTGACTTGTCCTTGTGGAAGTATCTCGCCATATGATAAACATGAACATAATATAAAATTGTGCTATTATGTGCAAAGAAAATTTGAAGCAAATTCTTCTCTGCTTTATCCTAATGATGTTTGTGTCTGGAACTGACATTTTGAATAACTCTGCTGTAGTTATGATGTTATGCAGTTATATATAACTAGTAACTACTACACACGTATGGTATACAGTATGCTGTAGGCATTTGTTACACTTTTTACAGATTCTAAAAGTAAGTTTTCTTACTTTTCCCTACTACACTACACGACATAATATAATTAGTTTGCCTTTACATCCTTCAAATCATTGTCTAATAACGTACCCGTTTAATTTAATTGTTTATAAGCACCTTTACATTAGGTACACTAACAAACGAATGTTTTGTTAATAAGGGGATGTGATTGTATCTGAGTCGGTTAATGTTTAGTTGCCGTAAAGTATAAAATTTAAATGAAAAGTTATTAAAAACGTTTGACAACAAATAAAAAATAGAAAACGTTTTCCAAAAATATTATAAAAAGTTTTAATAACAAACATATTCGTAGTATCATGTTAATTATTGGAATTTGCTCCTTCGAAAGCTTTAATTTTACTATATTTTCTCCAATGTTTGGATTTCAATTATTATTACTAGCTAGATTTGATGTTCAGTTCAAATTCCAAAATAGGGGTTGTCCTAACAGAGTCAATTTCGATATTCCATAATTATTTCCTCTCTATGCAACCTAATTTCTCGTCCCAGATACGCAAAATTCGCTGTAACAAAAAATAGCGTTTGCTATAGATTTAAAAAGTCAATTCAAAGTTCACAACTGACATTTTCACGTGGGAAACTACACAGAGGCGTTGAAACGTAAGTGATCCCATTTTCAGCTCCATTGAAAATTTCCTTTTGAGAATGTGCTTAGTGTGTTGACTCGTATATGGTGTATGTTGTCTACATATCAGCAGCATGTAAATGCAACGAGGTGAAAATGGTCGGGTTTGCAACTCAAACGAAAATTTACAATATGCACCACAGCTTGCTGAGTAGATGGTTCGCCTACGTCACTTATTACTCTATCTCGATGGAAAAGCTTCTTAAAAAGAAGAACTCGACTCGCTTCTTTTTAAGTCTGCTAGTTTCAAATTGCATTAGGTAAAAACCCCAGCGCAAGTTCGATGACGGAATAATAACACACGAGGGAAGACGACACTTGACATTATGCAAAACGCCGCGGTATCCTGGCAAAGCGAAGCTGATTTATGTTGCTTTGAAACAAGATTTTTTCGACATATTTCATAATTTTCAAGCAAAATAAGATCTTTGAAAGTAATGGGGACGTGGCTTCGAAAACTTTTCAACGCCGAAGTTTTATTTAAGCTCAATATAAGTTTTGATGAAAATGAATTGCAAACGAAAAGGAATTTCACGACGCTTTTAATTTTGTGATTTCGAATAAAACACGAATACCCTGAGTGACTTGCAGGTACTTCTGTAATGTGATAACTTTTCACCTTTGAAAACCAATTCTTCAGAAATATCGCAGCAACGTGAATTATTAAAACCCGAAAG
>CALNHX010012122.1:0-27301 GCA_940337035.1 Agriotes lineatus
TCATCTCAGCTCTTATCTCAGCTTTCATCTCAGTTCTCATCGAAGATTTCACCGTAGGTCTCATCTCAGCTCTCATCGCAGCTCTCATCTCAGCTCTCATTTCAGCTCTCATGGCAGCTCTCATCTCAGCTCTCATCTCTGCTCGATGAGAGCTGAGATGATCAGCTCTCATCTCAGCTCTTATCGCAGCTCTCATCGCAGCTCTCATCTCAGCTCTCACCTCAGCTCTCATCTCAGCTCACATCTCAGCTCTCATCTCAGCTCTCAGCGCAGCTCTCAGCTCAGTTCTCATCGCATCTCAGCTCAATTCTCATCTCAGCTCTCATTTCAGCTCTCATCGCAGCCTTCATCTCAGCTGTCATCTCAGCTCTCATCGCAGCTCTCATTTCAGCTCACACCTCAGCTCTCATCTCAGCTCTCATCGCAGCTCTCAGCGCAGTTCTCATCTCAGCTCTCATCTCAGCTCTCATTGCAGCCTTCATCTCAGCTGTCATCTCAGCCCTCATCGCAGCTCTCATTTCAGCTCACCTCAGCTCTCATCTCAGCTCTCATCGCAGCTCTCAGCTCAGTTCTCATCTCAGCTCTCATCGCAGCTCTCATCGCAGCTCTCATCTCAGGTCCCATCGCAGCTCTTATCTCAGCGTTCATCTCAGCTCTTATCGCAGCTCTCATCGCAGCTCTTATTTCAGCTCTCATCTTAGCTCTCATCTCTGCTCGATGAGAGCTGAGATGATCAGCTCTCATCTCAGCTCTTATCGCAGCTCTCATCGCAGCTCTCATCTCAGCTCTCACCTCAGCTCTCATCTCAGCTCACATCTCAGCTCTCATCTCAGCTCTCAGCGCAGCTCTCAGCTCAGTTCTCATCGCATCTCAGCTCAATTCTCATCTCAGCTCTCATTTCAGCTCTCATCGCAGCCTTCATCTCAGCTGTCATCTCAGCTCTCATCGCAGCTCTCATTTCAGCTCACACCTCAGCTCTCATCTCAGCTCTCATCGCAGCTCTCAGCGCAGTTCTCATCTCAGCTCTCATCTCAGCTCTCATTGCAGCCTTCATCTCAGCTGTCATCTCAGCCCTCATCGCAGCTCTCATTTCAGCTCACACCTCAGCTCTCATCTCAGCTCTCATCGCAGCTCTCAGCTCAGTTCTCATCTCAGCTCTCATCGCAGCTCTCATCGCAGCTCTCATCTCAGGTCCCATCGCAGCTCTTATCTCAGCGTTCATCTCAGCT
Source organism: Agriotes lineatus (assembly GCA_940337035.1). NCBI lineage: Eukaryota > Metazoa > Arthropoda > Insecta > Coleoptera > Elateridae > Agriotes > Agriotes lineatus. Next base: position 1,230 of record CALNHX010012122.1, read on the forward strand.
CTTATCGCAGCTCTCATCGCAGCTCTTATTTCAGCTCTCATCTTAGCTCTCATCTCAACGCTCATCGCAGCCCTCATCGCAGCTCTCATCTCAGCTAACATCTCAGCTCTCATCTCAGCTGTCATCTCAGCTGTCATCTCAGCTCTCACCTCAGCTCTCATCGCAGCTTTCATCTGAGCTGTCATCTCAGCTCTCATATCAGTTCTCATCGCAGCTCCCATCTCAGCTCTCACCGCAGCTCTCATCTCAGTTCTCATCGCAGCCCTCATCGCAGCTCTCATCGCAGCCCTTATTTCAGCTCTCATCTCAGTTCTCATCTCAGCGCTCATCTCAGCTCTTATCGCAGCTCTCATCTCAGTTCTCATCTCAGCTCTCATCTCAGCTCTCATCGCAGCTCTCATCGCAGCTCTTATTTCAGCTCTCATCGCAGCTCTCATCGCAGCTTTCATCTGAGCTGTCATCTCAGCTCTCATATCAGTTCTCATCGCAGCTCCCATCTCAGGTCTCACCGCAGCTCTCATCTCAGTTCTCATCTCAGCTCTCATCGCAGCCCTCATCGCAGCTCTCATCGCAGCTCTTATTTCAGCTCTCATCTCAGTTCTCATCTCAGCGCTCATCTCAGCACTTATCGCAGCTCTCATCTCAGTTCTCATCTCAGCTCTCATCGCAGCTCTCATCTGTTCAATTTTTGTTCTTCTAGCAACTTATTCCACTTTGACCCAAAATTTAAGAGTTCCATTGGTAGATTATCTTGTGCCAATTCAGGATAAAACTTCGTGAGCTTTTTGTGGAAAATATGTCAACAAGTTTGGACGGAAAGAGAAACTCGACGGGTGAAAGCATTCAAAGACCTGGGACAACTTTTTGTGAAATGCAAATTTCGACCCTAAGATACTGACAACTTTGTCCATAGTCACATTAAGTATTTATATGCTAAATTTTTCATTTATAGGTGGATTTTGTGGAGCATGGTTATCGCAACTTTCGTCGTGATATGAAATCTTTTTCTTTCGTATTCTCTTTCTTAACGACGTCAAGCGGAATTTCATTTTCAAAGAATTGCTCATTTACTTTATTTATAAGCTAGCGCCCGAGCGCCTGGCTCCCCAGTCCGGCTCTGCTGGAGGGAGACCGTCATTTTATCCAAGCAATCTTCATAGCATGCCCTTATGTGCTCCATGCATAGCCAATATTTATAAATAAAAAAAACAGGCTTTGCTTCTCTTCTGATGTTTGAATTCTCTTTCTTGTTGGGCTGTGGTTGTGACGCATCCTCCTCATTGATGTTTGCCAGTCGCTTGGCTGATGTGCGCACAGTTTATGGAAGGTGTTTGTCAGCCGCTCTCTTTCTCATGTTTTCTTGTACTTCCATAACTAGATCTTTTTGCAAAAGTCTATGCACTTTGGCAAGAATTTCTACCTGGGCTGTTGCCCTGTTTGATTACTGTATTCAGGAGGTTACAAAAGACAATAATTATTGACAAATGTTTCATATTTCTGGAAACATATGATGTGATCATTCGTTCAACATCTACCTCACTTTTTGTGCGGTTGTAGAAAGTGATCGTCTTAGGTTTTCTCTGATCATCACTGTCCGTATAAATAGGATCACATCAGTTTGCAATAGTGGAACATTGTAAATAATGTTGGAAGTGCGATTGGGTGGGGTCTGTTTTAAAAATAAGTTTTGCAAATTTATTGGAAAAATAAAAAGTTGAATATAATTTTGCTCTAAACCTCCTTTCTTGGGTTCTTCAGGATGGTAAAGGGAGTTCAAAAATTTTTCCCTAGGATAGAGGCCTTGATTTCAAACTAAGTACATGTTAGTTACTTTAACTAACCAATTACTATACTTACGTTTTCCAAATTGTAATAATACAGAGGCAGAGAATCAGGGATTTAAGAATCAATGTTTATGCCAAACTTTTTTAGAAAATGTGTGTATTTATTATTTTTTCATTAAATATTTGACAAAAAAGGTACTCTAAGCTTTTGTGCCATTCTCTTATAGGACCAATAATATCTTGCTATAGGCTGTTGGTAGCAAAACTTCAACAATAAATTAGCGAAATTAGAAGTACATGCCTATTGAAGTTTTTTTTAATAATTATTTTTGAAATCAATATCTCTATCCTAGGGAAAGATCCTCGTTTATTCCCCTATAGAACCCGATGGAGGAGATTTAGAGAAAGATTGTATTTAACTTCTTTAATTATTTTGTAAAAATCCACCACCCTTTTACGGTACGTATATTTGAAACACCCTGTATATGCTCTTAAACAAAATTTAATTAGTGGTTTTGCTGGAACCGGAATTTTGCCTTTTAATCCGGAAAGGGTGTTGTCTAAATTATCAGGATACACAAGAGACATTGAGGAAGAGCCATTAAATACATCATTGATTTCGTTTTAAAAGAACAAAGATTTAGAAATTCGAATCAGAAGGAAAAACGTGTAAGGAAATCAAAACAAAATGTTGAACCGGGCAAAAGTGTTTCTAGATTTATAGAAGATATTGACTCTGATGTTGAAGAAACGGATTCAGTGATTTTGGACCCGTCTCAAGAAGAAGAAGATGACAATGCATCCAACAGCAATGACTTAAATGGTGAAAATAAAAATGTAAATTTTGTTATGGGTGGGTTTTAGTAGGGTTAAAGGTGGTTCATACTCACATTTATAAAATCTACTTGGGTATAATAACGGAAATTATTTATGCAGAGAATTTTACCATAAATTTTCTACGACTCAAGAAAGGGAGGAAGCAAAATTTTGTTACGGTATTAATTCATCAGTTTGACAATGATCAAAATTATTGTCCAAAATCGGGTACAAACTACAGGGTTCGCCGGTTTTCCCTAGAAAACACAGATCTTAATGTGCTGGAGCAGATTTTGTTGCTCCGGTTACGCGCGCTTAACTCAGTCGGGAAGGCGTGGTTCGAAGACTTAAATGAAAAACCGACGGGGTACTTACCCTAAGCTTGCTTAAAAGAATTGCCAAAAGGACGCCACTTGCTTTTAAAAAGGGGGTTGCTTACGTGAATAAAGCAAGAACTTCACGAAGCTATGAGGAGGTCCTCGCCTCGCTGTCCAAGCATCCACCGAGTCTTCAGATAGAACACCAAGAGTGGCCATAAACAAATGACTTACCTTAAGGCCCACCCTTGCTAAATAGTAACAAAAAGCACACTAATACTGGCCCAAATTCTGGGGGCTTGCTTGCTCATAAGACATGCTTTAGCTTTACAACTGCAGTTACAACTGGCCTTTGCCCAAACTAAATTACTTAGGAACCCAGAAGGGGTTCAGAACTTGACAAATAAACCGACTGACTTTAACAGATTTATTATAGAATGAGTTAAATTTACAAACAAGTTTACACTGAAATAATCGCCCAGAGGCGAGTTTAAATTTAATAAAAAAGAAAAGCACACCCTATATGAACATAAAAGGGTACCCAAGCAAAGTTACCTTAATGTCTAACGATGTTATTACAAAATACAAGACAAGATATCCAGGGTCAAGCCCCTGATGTCAACAAGCAAATCAAATTCTAAAATTCGGCGAGCGTACGCAACGTTTTGATCACTGGGGTTGCACAGTAAAAATTACAAACGCCACTTATCTCGGCACACAAGATATATCGCACATACAATAAATACCTGGAGCTGTAAGCATGTTGGGGTAGCGATGACGTCCTCGGCGGAAGCTTGGCAAGGCGTTGCGGAGGTACAAAAAGGGCTGGAGCCGGGCCTGATGGTTGCTTAGCGATCGAGTTGGTTTATTCCAGGCTTCGGAATGGCACGACGCAATCGGACTTTGCAAATAATGCAACCAGGGCACTACAATAATTAACACGCGGTGGGCCTCGATAAACTCAGCGTCGGCAATTCAAAGATGCAGTACGCAAAAGGTTTTTCCCCACAAAGGTACGGGAAACCGATAATCATAAGCTTACAGAGATCGTCTCGAATTGGATCTGCAAATGGTGCAACGATCTTCCCCCGGGAAGTACATCAACTTAAGAAGACGACTCAGCTATATGCCAACACTAAAATATCGATAACTTAATCGCCCACCGCGCGCGCAAAAACACCCAACAAGGGTAAAATAATCGTTCAAAGGTCTAGGCTGAACTCACTTAAAAATCCAACGCCACGTAAAGCACACAGAATCCCTTAACAAAGATTTTCCCCCGGTGTAACAATGCTCGTTACACCGGGGGGCGCGAAAATTGCACACACTGAACTGCTCGAAGACTCGCTGCTAATTAATTCGAAGTTTAGAAGCGAAACAATAATTACCCCTCCGGGCCGGAATAATGCATCTCACTCTAACAGTGTTGCCAAACAAGGAAGCATTCCTGCGTAGGTTTTAAAGAAAGGCAAGAGGGGCTTTGAACAAGCGAGATGGACGTCGAAGCTTCTAGAAGAAATTTCTGCTGCCGCCACGAATCTCATGGTGTTGAATTACAAAGATTACTTTTCCAGAACTTTTAGTCGTTGTTGACAAGAAACACAAAATTTCAAGGCCTAATAAGGAGAACAAAGAACGACTTTGCTTATACTTCGGGGAAAAGAATATAACCAGCAACAACTGTGATAGACCACGCGGCCGCTGAATTCAATAACAGGAAATCTTAAGCTACGCTGCGTAAATGTATGGTTGCTGAATGCAAACAGTTTGTTTTGAATTTAAAAAGAGAACGCTTACGGGACGAATTCTACAGATCGTGAACGCATTATTGTCTGGGCCAAATTATATTTAAAATGTAGCTTTAAGATCCAGGGTTGAACTTTAAACAGGGCCGTCTTCAGAAATTTAAATAGAATAATTTCAGCTTAAATGCACTAATAATACCCAATCGTGGAATTGATAACAAGGATAGCTTAATGACGTCAAAATCACTTAACAATTTCTTTGCTTTTCCTACTATTAAGGATGAAAGTATGGTTCATATTTCCGAAATTAAGAAAAAACTTGATCCTCCAATTTCATCACATAGAGGACACTTTATTTTTAAGAACCTTGGAAATACCTGCATTGAATAAACATTTTAAATTTACGTACTGTTTTTGATAGAATAAGTATTGAATACTGTTATATTATTATTTAACTGTTTCAGAATCTTTATGTTCATTTTTAAATATATTTATCTGTCAAATAAACTGTTACAGAGTTAAGTTCATTATTTTGGTAAATTAAAGCAATTCTTGCAATATTTTGAAAAAAAATAATCTACACATTTTTAGGAATTTCATTTTTTTATTTATCCATTCAGATGGGGCTTCATTGATACGTATAATGATATTTTATGCGATTTCTGACACTGATCAAAGTAGCCCCGATGCCAGTTTAACTTTGATCAGCATACAGTGTGACCAGTAAAGTCCGCATCATATGGGATTTTTTTTTATTAATAGCTTTTTTCGAAATTTGACTTTGGCATCAATTTGTGCTTTGATCGAGATGAAAATTAACCAAAAAAATAGTAGTCACGTCATTCGCTTTATCTGTCAAAATTTATTTTTTTTTCAAAAAAAATTCAAAAGTGGGGTTATTTCTCAAAATATCGTAAAAAGTTATTAGAAAAAGTTTTTCTAAATGCAATTTTTAGCCCATATGCAAAATTTCAGCTGTATAAGATAATTTAGATTTTTTGCCCATTTTTTTTTAAATTGCACCACTGCTGCAAAGTAAGACTCAACGCAACCTACATAAAACTTCTTAGTTTTGACAATGCTTTATTTCACACACATTTTCTTTAAAGTAGCGCCATATTAAATGTGTGTTTTTCTACCAAATCCAAATAGTCCAGTCACTATGTCCAAAAATAAGGCCTTTGCTGGAAAGTGAAGGGAAATTTGAAATTCCTTTTTTGGGGTGTTTGGGGGGTCTAGCAAAGCTTAACTTCAAGTTGTCGACCAAGATTTCCTATGTGCTATTTCCGCCATCTTGATAAATGGGTGCGTTTGATTTTTTTGCGATAAATAGGTTCCCGTTAACACTACGTAAAAATAATGTAGACATCTTTTTTAGAATTTTGAATGCTCTACAATTTATGTTCTATTACTTTTTCGCGTACGAGCGATATTTGTCGAGATATCGAACGCGGAAGAAGAGCGTGAAAGGGTCGAGATTTGTTTTCGAGCTTCTGGGCTTGTGTCTCATTTCTCTTTCTATTTAGCGAAAAAGTAGCCATTATCAAACTTGTATAGGTTGCAAATAGCTTCAATTTGACCTATTATAAATTGATATGCAACTAAAATTACGACTTGTAGAGCGGGCCAAAGTTGTCAAGTCGGCGCTTAATTTTTATTTCATGTATCGTACTACTACATAAGTGGCATAATAAACTTCATTGCATTATTAGAATCGTTAAATTTCAAGTAGCCAGTACTTAAATTGTTATTTTTGACGTTTTTGCTATAGAACATCGGTTTAGAAATAAATATTTTGTAAACGTGTTATTTCTTGAGATTACAATGGGTGATTGTTTCATATAATTATATTAAACTATAGACACGGCCTAATCACTAATGAATAACATCTTATCAATAATAAACAGTAAATATTATTCAAATTGTAAACGACTTTAGACTCGTAAACACTTATGAGTAATATTGTTCTGCAAGATAGTTTAAACTCCAAACCTTAGTTCATAGTAGTTTAAACTTTAAACATTAGATAAGATTATAACCATATTATTTATAAGCACAATTGTAATAGCAGCAGTCAGTATTCGTCTTGGCTTCTGCTAGCGATTTACTCAGAAGTTCGTGTTAAGTAATAAAATTATTTTTAAAGCTTAAACCAAAGTTCTTCTTATTTAATTATATGTAAAACACATTTGATTAGAGACGTTTACGTGGCCAAAGTGAAAGTTGTGAAAACTCTTTTAGCGGCGAGCGTGAAGAGGGGACACGATGAACATCGGTCTATGTTGGAAAGAGTGGATAATGTAAGTGTGCATAGAGCATGCTACAAGAACTATTGCAATGAAAGACTAGCCTCGATCGCTTCTCGACGAAGTCAATCTGCAACAGAAGAACCCGAAAAACAACTGAAGTGTGAACCTTTATTTGATTTTAAAAATAATGATAATGATTTTAAATTTACTAAACATATTTGAAAATGTCTGCAAAAATCATATAGTTCCTTGAAACTTATTTATCAAAATCGACAATTTTTAAGTGTAAATGTGAAAACCGTTTTGTGTAATGCATTAATCTTGTCCTGTTTTAATTATTGTGCCGTTGTTTATGATTCACATTTAAGTAGCTTTAATATTGCTAGAATTCAGAAAATTCAGAAATTTGTTTACGCCTCATATTTGGAATACGAATATATGAAAGAATTCCTTATAAGCTGAAAGATTCAAACTGGCTTAATATGAAAGAAAGGCGCTTCTTTCATTCTGAATGTCTTTTCCACAAGATCATTTTGAGTAAATCACCGAGTTACTTATACAACAAAATAAAGTTTAGAACCGACGTACATGCTTTAAATATAAGATTTAAAGGAACGCTGACTCCACCTCAACATAAGTCAAAGTTTTTCAAGCGATCGTTTTCTTACAGAATAACTAAATGCTATAATTCGTTACCAAATGTAGTAAAAGGCTATTGTACGTCAAAATTTAAAAAAGATATTTTTCAAAATTTTACGGATAAACATTAATGAATTAATTATTAGGGTCAAAATAACACACTTTATTAGTAAATTGCTATATTACTAAACACCGCCATAGCTGTTTTGTGCGTAATATTTCGCCTGGCGCCAAAGCGTAGATCGTTGGATTTTTTTGTTTTCTTTTCTTTCTGCTTTTCACCGGGTTAAGTGGAAGAACAGCGGATAGATCTGTTTTTCTATCAAGTTGAACTTCGCCCAAGACAATATTACGTTTTAGTCAATATTTTTTCTGTGCAATTTTGTAATAATTTAATAAAGACCTTCATTATTATGATTATTATTAATATACAATCATATAGTGCTGTATACTATCTACTTGATGAAATATAATGATTCCAATAACGCAATGAAGTTTGTTATGTCATCTACGTAATTACGATACATGAAATAAAAATTAAGCGCCGACTTGACAACTTTGGCCCGCTCTACAAGTCGTAATTTTAGTTGCATATCAATTTATAATAGGTAAAATTGAAGCTATTTTCAACCTCTACAAGTTTGATAATAGCTACTTTTTTGCTAAATAGAAAGAGAAATGCGACACAAGCCCAGAAGCTCGAAAAAAAATCTCGACCCTTTCACGCTCTTCTGCCGCGTTCGATACCTCGACAAATATCGCTCCTACGCGAAAAAGTAATAGAACATAAATTGTAGAACATTCAAAATTCTTACAAAGATGTCTACATTATTTTTATGTAGTGTTAACGGGTACCGATTTATCACAAAAAAATCAAACGCACTCATTTATCAAGATAGCGGAAATAGCACATAGGAAATTTTGGTCGACAACTTGAAGTTAAGCTTTGCTGGACCTCACCAATACCCCAAAAAAGAAATTTCAAATTTCCCTTCACTTTCAAGCAAAAATGACATAGTGACTGGACTAAAATAGAGCTATTAAAATTTGGTCACATGTGATGCAAAGTTTATTTGTTTTTGACCCTGTATAATGTAACTCCATAAAATAACGTGTATTACTTTTAGACACAAACTGCGTTTTCAAAAATAGTTATTTTATGGAGTTACATTATACAGGGTCAAAAACAAATAAACTTTGCATCACATGTGACCAAATATTAATAGCCCTATTCGGATTTTGTAGAAAAACACACATTTAATATGGCGCTACTTTAAAGAAAATGTGTGTGAAATAAAGCATTGTTAAAACTAAGACGTTTTATGTAGGTTGCGTTGAGTCTTACTTTGCAACAGTGGTGCAATTTAAAAAAAATGGGCAAAAAATCTAAATTATCTTATACAGCTGAAATTTTGCATATGGGCTAAAAATTGCATTTAGAAAAACTTTTTCTAATAACTTTTTTCGATATTTTGAGAAATAACCCTACTTTTGAATTTTTTTTGTAAAGAAAATAAAATTTGACAGATAATGCGAATGGCGTGACTACTATTTTTTCGGTTAATTTTCATCTCGATCGAAGCACAAATTGATGCCAAAGTCAAATTTCGAAAAAAGCTATTAATAAAAAAAATCCCATATGATGCGGACTTTACTGGTCACACTGTATATATTGCTATGGTTTTAAGCCCTACCAATCAACTCTGTTAGCATTGCCAAATTAATGGACATTTCATGAAAGCTCAAAGTGAGATATTTTATATAACTGCAAAACTAAAACTTGAATTTGTCAGAATGAATACATTTGTAATGAGATGCCAGTAATTGCAGAATAATTAATTGATGAACGCAATAAGCAAAGCTCAATTTGAACAGGGATCTAAGTTAAATGTAAGTTCAGTTAATTGATTAGGTTTGTACTAAAGTAAATGCCAAACCGAATGAAATTTAATAATTACAAGATGGATCGCAAACGCAAGGGAATGAAGCGTAGAATTCAGGTACAATTTAACAGTGAAATCCAGTCAGGGTTTTATAAGAAAGGTAATTGAAAGTTAGATAAGCTTATGAACATGCAACGAGCAGATAAGAATGAAGGCATTAAAGCATTTGAAGGAAACCGTAAGAATTAAAAGGCAAGGGGTATAGAAAGTGCAGAAAAGGAGACAACATATGAACTTAAAAATGTGTGGAAAATAAAACAGTGTATTCAAAGGAAGCCAGTGCAGGAAATGCGCGAATTAAATATTCTAATCAGTGCAGTGACATGTGAATACTTAAACGCAAATTAAAAAGACGTGCAGTGACAAACAGACACGCAAAATTAGTATAAATGTAAACAATTATTTTAGATGTAATATTAGTGTACAAAATCCTAGCTTTAACCCTTAGACTACTGCGTTCCTTAGACCAACGGTAATTACGGCGTGGGGTCCTCGAAGGACCCCAGCTAAAAACATATTAAAACGTATGGTAACATTTGAGTAAGTGTTTATAATGGTAAAATATATTGAAAATTAACTTACATTACAAATATAAAAAAAAGGTAACAACAGAATTCTTATAAATTAAAGAAAAAGTAAAATATATTGTCAATTTTCGATGTGATCGATGCAACTCGCTGTGGAGACAATATTTTCTTTTCGATGTTTTTTGCAAACGAAGAAATGACATTATAAACATCTTCTATTTACTTTTTTATCGGATGCTCGTGTACAAAATATCAAAAACAAAAAACATTCATCCCTTATCCTTATTTTCACTTACTACCCAATTCAAGAGTGTACTTTGAGATAATATACACGGGTTCAGATAAGGGTATAAACAAGTTACATCAGAATTACTTCTTGCAAAAATATTGTCCTCATTATCGTCGTAAAACACATAAAAAAACTGACATCAACTTATTGATTTGTAGAAAAAAATGGTACACATTAACAACGGCGTGGGGTCCCTTGGAGACCCCACGCACCTGTTTTGTTCAACAAAAGTATGCAGATATTAAAAACAGAAAACCAAATACATCATGCTATGTATAATTGTAAAAGTGACAAATACACGAGAGGGAAAATTTATTAAAAAAATACCTAGAAAGATGTTCAAGAAAAACAAAGTCTGGGGTCCCTTGAGGACCCCACGCCGTAGTCTAAGGGTTAAGTAGAATTTATTGTTAAAAGTCAGTATTTTGAACCATGTTAACATCCGTAATTAATTTGAAACTAACTAGTTTTTGTTTATAACAAAAAGAAGAAGACAAATAAATAAATTAATGGATTGACCTCTGAAATTGTGCTCTGTATTAAAATTAAAATTTCTGATATTAAAAATAAAAATACAAGTCTGAAACTTTACCAGTGTGTTGAGCAAATTTTTGTGTCCATGTGGTATCATTTTTATCAAAATCCGCCACCAAAAATTGTTGAGGTCTCCGATGTTGTGTGACATAACCTCGATCCGAAGCAGCCTTAGTTCCGACAGCTACGAGGAGGTCTACCAGTCCAGCCAGCCCATAGGGAAGACACCAGTGCCATTCAGCAGCCCGTGGGATACGTGCCCGAGCCGCAACAGCAGGATCCGACCCATAGCAACCCCGTAACAAGGTCAGAGTAGCTACGAACCCTCCGATTTGAGAACAACTAGTGCAGGTACTGTTCATTCTAAAACTATTTAAGTGAGCGCCGGGAAATTCATGCATGCATAAGAAGAGCAATACTCAAGGCAATCCAGGCCAATTCCATCGCCGTACGGGTGATTCTAGTATGCCAAAACGCCCAAACTCCATTATTAGAGGTTATCCGTTGGTATGATCCAGACCCACGCCGGGGTAAACAATTGGGAGATAGAAGCGGGCCTCATAAACAAATGCTAGAAACCAATGAGGATTAATGCCGCGAAAACCAACTCATTTAAATAGTTACCAATAGACCTGTGATCGATTTCACTTGTTTTGTTTATTCAATTGGACGCGATCTTGCAAACGACGTCCATCTTGGCTTATATTTGACCCAATTTCAGTTTTCGATTGTGCGCGTTTGAGCTTATGCGGAAACAGATCCGTACTTAATAATTTTTAATAAATTATGCATTTAGGGTGGACCCAACTGAGATGAGTCTGTGCTTTATCGATTTGAGCTAGCGTATTATTGGATTAATTGCAGATAAATAAAATATGAGAAAGGGCATATAACTATTTACTTTTATCTATCAATTTACAAGTAAATTTTAATCAACCTAAGATTTGATAACCCGAATACGAAAAATATTTGCGTGGTACCCTTATTTAAAAATTAAATTAATAACATATTACAACACTAATTAGACATACCATTGCAATATATTCTTTTTTACTGAATAATAATTATTTCACATAGTTAATTTTTAGGATGTAAATTGGGGTAAATGTAGGTCAAATAATGGCAAATTTTAATTTTGATTATCTTTAATCTGTAAATAAATACAGCAAAAAATAAATATAAAGTTGATCAAAATAGCCCCGGTTGACGGTACACTTTTAATTGCCTTGATTAGTTCTTTATTTACTTTTTTTCGCTTTTAAACTATCCCACACTGATTGTCTACTGATTAGGTCAAACGCTTTTTCCATATCAATAAAGAAGCATAATGATTTATTTTTGGCAGTGGCTTTCTCTGTTATTTGTTGCAGCGTAAATAAATGGTCTTGTGCACTATGATTTTTCCTAAATCCGCTCTGTTCATCTTATAGTTTGCTTTGCTTTCTGTTTCTTCTCTTTGACCATTCTCTAATATGCTTTCATATGTTTTGTCCATTACACATAGCAAAGATAGTCCTCTGTAGTTTTTACATTCTTTGGTGTTTCCTTTCTTGTGTATTGGAAGTATTATTGAGTTTGTTCATTCATGAGGAACTTTTTTCTTCCTCCATATTTGATTAATTAATTTTAATAGGTATTGTCGTGCGTTAGTCCTGAAATTTTTAATCATTTCGGGCGTGATTTCGTCGTAGCTCGGAGCTTTTCCCACTTTGATCTTATTTATTGCTTGGTTTAGCTCCTTCTCATTTATAGGGTGTCCGTTGACTGTTTCCTCGATGTCTTTTGCTTGTGACATCTCTTGTGTCTGATTTGCATCGTTGGTATGTTTGTTTAGGAGCTCTTTAAAATATTCTCATCATCTTTTAATTATCAGTTTGTCCTCTGTAATTATGTTTCCTTCTTTGTCATTTATATTTTTTAATACTGTTTTTTTTTGTTCTTAGCCCTTTTAACATTCTGTAAAATAGTTTTGTGTTTTCTTTGCAGTTCCTTGACTTTCCGACGTTGTTGTTTATATTGTTCATATTATTCTTGTGTTCCTACAGTTAGGTACTCTTTGCATATTGTTTTTTTCCTTTTAACTTCGTCACTTATTTCTCAGTTCCACCAGTCAGTTCTTTTGTTGTTGTTCTTAGTCCTTCTGATGCCACATACTTTTTTGCAGCGTTTATAATTATTCTTTTAAATGTCTTCCATTCTTCTTCGATCTCGTTGCTTATTTGTCTGTTTGTTCCTAATTCTTCCGCTAATATTATTCTTGTTGTTTCTGAGCTTATGTAGGTTTATTTGGCCTTTCTCAGTCCCTGTTTTAACTTTCCGTTGGCCTTTAACTTCTTTATGGTTCATATCCGCAATTGTTGTTTCTACTAGATAGTGGTCGCTTCCTATTTCATAACTTCTTTTCAGTCTTGTATCGCTAATTCTTTTCTTTTCCGTTTTGTCTACTATTATGTAGTCTATTATGGATTGTTCGTTCCTGGATCTTACTTCTCTTGTAATCATGTGTATTCTTTTATGTTGGAATATAGTATTAGCAAAGAGCATATAATTATCATTATATGTCCTTTGGTATTATTAATGGTTAGGTTGTTATCTAGGCAGAATTCTAGTAATAATTTCCCGTTTTTATTAATCTTCTCTTCTCCGCACCTTCCGATAACTCCATTCCATTTTCTGCTTTATTACCTACTCTGCCGTTCATGTCTCCAATTATAATTTTTATTCCTTTGCTTTCATCTTGGACTTCTTGTAATTTTTCCCAAAATTGAGTTTTATTCTTTACACTATCATTTTCATCTGGTCCGTAGCATATTATTAGGCAATATGTTTCGTTTTTGTCCGTTACTATTTCTACTCTCATTATTCTTTCACTATAAAATTTCCAATTTTTCACTTTTCCTATTGTATCTTTCTTAACATGCAAGCTACTCCTGCTTGTGCCCTTTTCGTATCTTCCGCCCCGCTGTATATTAGTAGGTTCCTGTGATTAATGATTACTATCCCTTGTCCTTTCTTGTCCCTAGCACGACCACGTGGCGCAGTGGTAGAGCATTAGGCTTGCACAAACAAGTCCTCGGTTTGAATCCATGGATAGGCGGAATTTTTCCGCAGTCCATTGGATTGGTATCGGGCTCGGTCACCATTCGCCGTTGGGATAGAATTAACAGCGCTCTTCCCGGAAGACTGGTCTATGGGAAAGAGTAACCTGACCACACACAACACATGCTACATACAATATACACATGATATGGTATCATATATATATCATACAGTTGGCGGCCGAACATCTCGGGTCGCAGAGTCGGGACTCCCGGCCAAAACAAGCCATACACTAAATAAATAAATAACCGATAGTTCGCTTGTATATTCTGCTTGTACTTCTTTCACCATTTGATTCTTCCTGTTCTTTCTTTTCCTCCATGTTATCGGTGAAGTGTGACTTGTTCTCCACATCTTCTGCATAATATGTTTTGTTATTTATTATTAGCTTGTTGTATTTTAATCTTGCTTCCTGTCCATTGTTCTTTGAGGCTTTTGGCTGTGGAATTAATATTTTCCGTTCGTTTACTATCTTTTTCTGATAGTCTTGTTCGATCCATATTTGGGTGCCTTTTAATTCTTTAGCTTTGCCTAATATTTTAGTTTTCATCTTGTCTTTCGTTAACTTTATTAGTATATTCCTGTTATATCCTTCTTTAAATTTCCTCATTCTTGTTATTTCTTCTATATCTACCTGTTCTTGTATATTTATCTCTATCTTCTTGAATATTGCTTTAATTTTATTTTCAGTTTCTTGTTTCTCTTTCTTTATGATTAAATTTTTCTTTTTCATTTCTCTTTCGAGGTTTTTCATTGTCTTCTTGGTCGTTCGTTTTGTTCTTCAGTGTTGTATTTTCTTTCTTTAGTTTATCCACTTTCTTATTTAATTTACCTAGTTTGTCATCCATCGATTCTAGTTTATCTTTGATTTGTTTAACATATCTCTAATTTCTTCCATCTCATCTGTTTTTCTTTCCATTGCCACTTGCTCGTTATCCTACCACCAAAGAGATAATGAGAAGAGGCTCAGCTATATAGGTTTCATCGTATATGTTGTTAAATGGATTGCATACCAACGTTTCTCGAATTAATGTGCAGAAAGCAAACGTCCTTTTGGGTTTCCTACCTGAAACCAGCTGGCACAAACCATCAAGTCACTCCAGCGCGAAGATAAATTGCCAATGTTGCCACATTGTTGCCGCATTCTAAGAAGGTAGTACGGATTGGCAAACTCGAATACATTTTACAATCCATATATTCGAATTAGTCAAAATCCGAAAAGTGCACTTTTCCGAAATTAAGTAAGATTTCAATGAGGTCGCCAATGCGCGCGCAAAATTCTTCGTTGTTGTAAAAAGCGTGTTTTAACAAGAACGATTTTATTGTTATTTTAAATTTATTAATCGGTGTCATTCGAATGTCCGGAGGTAATAAATTAAAAAACTTCGGTGCATGGTACAATGGCCCGTTTCGGCTTTTATTGAGGCGCAGGTAATCAATGCAGATATTATTTTTATGTATGCTTGAATAAGGGGTAACCGCCGATGGTTAATTATTTTTTCAAATTTTTAAATATTTTTCAAAATTTCACATATCAAGACTTAATATTAAAATTCAATGTTTTTATGTGAAGATTTTAAAGATTTATAACTGAAAAAAGTAATATAAAATGTTAATTACTTTTTTAGATTTTTTATTATTTACCGAAAAGTAGTATGTTTGCATGATTTCTACGTTTTTTATAGAAAAATTCTGTATATGTTCTTTTACAGTTGTCTAAATGAGGAGATTTTTTAGAACATGTAATTGGGCAAAGACAAGTCTCTTTATTTAGACAACTGTAAAAGAACATTTACAGGATTTTTGTTACAACAATTTATTAACAGGGCTAGATTAAAGTTTCTTGAAGCCATTTAAATAGATATTAGTTAGAATGGAAAAATATTCCACTTAAAAAACGCCTTGCATGAAAAACGTAAAAATTATGCAAACATACTACTTTTCGGTAAATAATAAAAAATCTAAGGAAGTAATTAACATTTTATATTATTTTGCCCAATTATAAATCTTTAAAATGTTCACATAAATGAATTTTAATATTAAGCCTTTGTATGTGAAATTTTGAAAAATATTTAAAAAACTGAAAAATAAATTTTCAGCTAAAGTTAAAAAATAGGTGTTTTCTGGCTTTGAGATTGTTGAGTTAGCTAAAAATTACACACTCTAAAAAATCGCAAGTTTTTATTATTTACAGAAAAGTATTATGTTTGCATGATTTTTACGTTTTTTATGCAAAGCGCTTTTTAGGAGAAATATTTTTCAATTATAATTAATATCTATTTAAATGGCTTCAAGAAACTCTAATCTACCACTGTTAATGAATTACTGTTACAAAAATCCTGTAAATTTTTCTTTATCCAATTACATGTTCTAAAAAATTCATTTAAATGTATTTAATTACCGCAAAATATAAACTACCAATTTGACAGTTTATACTAAAATAAAGTTAATCATGGCCCACTGGTAATGAACCTAAACGTTTGTATTGCAGTGTTAGGTGAGTTATATTACCTTTACTAGCTGCATTATATACACTGTGTCCCAATTTCGATGCTCACCATTGGTATCTCGGTTATTAGAAGACATAAAGCAACGGTTAAATGGGGAAAGTTTTGCAGAATTCAATACTCACGACAAATATCATTTAAAATTTGACCTAACTTGTTTAATTTTTTAAATATTTAGAAAAAACCATAATTTGCCGATTTCGTTATTCCTCAATAACTATTTAACGCTTAATCTGACCTCTTTTAAAGTTTTACATTGTTTAGACACTTTGTTAAGACAAATTATTTGATATAAACAGAAACCCCTGATTGTGATTTGTTCTAAGTTATTAGCGCTATCTTTTGTTTTTCATATGGCGGCCATATTGGATTTTTGGTTAATTAGATAGGTAGTTCTTAAAAAGTGCTTTTCAACGATGTAGAAGATGCCTGAAAAATATTTAGTTATAAGGAAAATATTAATAAAAACGTAAATTAATCTTTAATATGAAATTAGTAGGCTGAAAAATTAAACAGCAATGTCAAATGAAAGTGAAAAGATATTCTAAGTTATACTGTAAACTAACGAAACGATACAAAAATCATAATAAATAAAAAGTAAAGAAACAGTTCTTAAAAAGCTTAAAGAAATTGTTCAATATGACGATCATTCTGTTCCATATACTTTTGACACCTTGTTTTAGTACAGTTGCAAACTTATATAGGGGCCTGGATGTTGATTCTAAACAACTTTTCTTAATAACTTCTTGTCGTATTTGCTACATAAAATGCACGCTAATCTACAGAAAAATAGATTTTTTAAAAATTTCCAAGGCATAGTCGACTTGATTTTTCAAAACTGATATTATGTTGAAAATTCGCCTTTAACTAAGGAGGGCTGAACCTCAAGAAGTGAAAATTTAAATCCAGAATTTTTTACATTTTACAAGAGTCATTTCACGTATCCAGGGACACACTGTATATGAATTGTATTCGAAGAAATAAAACACAGGTTTTATGTTTCAAATATCAAATAACAATCTTTATTTATTTTGTTGTTTGCAACCTAGCAATGTGTAACCAGATTACATGTAGGTAAACCCCCCTTCCTTGTATCCGTAACACTTTTGTTACTAAAACATATCATTAGCCAACTTTTTGTATAACTGTTGTGGAATAGTATATTGTATGTTAAGAGCTGAAAGTGCATTCTTGCCGCTTGCGCATGAATATTGCTGGTTGAGACGAAGTCGAAACCAGCAATCATGCAAAAGCGGCAAGCGCACTTTTAGGTCGAAACATACATACTATTTTTTCGCCGACTGAGCATATTATTAAAGGAAAATATCAAATTTCGTTTTATCTCAAAAATTAATTGACAATCAAGTTAACATTACTCGCGCAGTCTATATGACATGTGACGCGATTATTTCCACAAATGACGGGCGTTGTCAAGGAAACATTCGGACGTGGCTACCTATTTTGTTCACGCGGAAACCCAAAACGCTCGGCGAGCGGCAAAAAGATGAAAACGCACGCTCAGCGGCAAATGTCAACTTTCTGTAGTCAAATGACAGTGAGAAAAATCTACTTTCGATGTCAGTCGTCGAAAAAATTAATTATTCTCATTTTAATTTAAAAAAAACAGTAGACGTAGTTTTATTAAAGTTAGCAGTAAAATTTGCAGGTGCAAATTTCGTTTTATGACTGTCAATGTGAGCGTTGAAATTTATTCAAATAAAAAAAATTCAATAGTTTGTTATGTGTACTAGTTTTGGAAGTAATACTTTTTTTCATGAATTTGCAGTTTGATTAACGCAAGCAAATGAGTGAAAAATAGTTGCTTTCATACGTGTTGTACATGTTATTTATTGCATAGTGATCTCTTGTAACTCAAAATTGTGTCGAAAAGGACTTCAGAATTTACAACTGTCAAATGGACAATTCACAATTTCAATAACATAGTTAAAATAAAAAGTGTTGTTTTTCAGGAGTTTGCGTTAAAAACAGTGGTACTTTCTTCAGGATTTTTCGTTAAAAAAACTACTTTCATGTAATGGCACACAATTATCTTATTTTAGATTACTGTTTAAATTTACAGAGTCATAAATAAACATTTCCTGTCCATTTAAACGCGTGGGCGAGACAAGGAGCAGCGCCGCTCTTTCAACCGCAAGCATTGTATGCAAGACAGCTTGACCTCAATTGGGTTCAGATGTTCACTAGAAACGTTTGACGACTTGAGATTACAGCAATCCTTTAACAGATTTTAAATGATATAAATCCACAAATCGCAAACGTGGCAACGCATATTTCGCGCGTATTTCACATTATAGTGTGCTTTATTTTGTTTTGCAAAGAAATAGGTATACAAACAAAAACCACGATAAAAACAAATAATTGCTATATTTCCAAGCAACGGTTACCTGATGCAAACGTATTAGGAATGATGTGCTTATAAAATCGGCGTATTTTCAATGTTTTGGCTAAGAGACAATGAGAAATTTTATCTACCTGCGTTTTGTAACCCAAGTTATTATCGTTCGAAGGTTGTGTTAACCTTGGCAACATCGCACTTCAGTTTAAACCAGCGAATTCTAGAATCATGGTTCTGCTCTAAGATCGTCGAATTTCCTGAGCTATGTTTAACTGGGATCCCTCCCGTCAGAGGGATAAGACCTGGGAGCCTAGCGGGCGGGAGTTTTTAAACTATACGCTAATACTGCCCAGCACTGTCTCTTCTCATTATATGCTCTTTGCTACCACTCTATAGCCAGCGATAAGGGTTGTCACCCGACTCCACGTCTCGGAGGCACAACCCTTCTTTGTGCTAAAGTCTACGGGCTTGGCAATATTGTTGTCGATTAAATATTTTAAGAACGATTCCCTGTAGGCGTCTCACTACAATTTATCTGTATATGTTGGGTTGCCTATCCTAACAAAATTGAGCATAACTCTTGCTTGTTTGTTGTAATTCTTATCACTTATCTATTTGTGCCATGCAATTCCCCTCCTTATTGTAAACTTTCCTAACCTCAACTATTCTCATTAATACTATAATCTCACCTACTAATCCGCCAAATTTCTTGGATCAATCTTTCCCTACCTCTTTTGCTGTACTCTGTCTTCCAATCTCCAAATTCCTGTGTTTTGTTGAGCTCGATACGGCCCGGAAATGGCTAAAATATCGCAATATCGGAGCATCTAAAACATCTCTCAAGTTAGTTTTGCGCTTCTCATAATAATCTGTTACACTAATAGTGATATCAAAAAAGTAACTATTCGTTACACGAGTACTTGTTACCCAGCAAGATACGAAGTAACGGATATCAACTTGCAAAACTATTCGTTACATTTTTAAAACAGTTACTATAGTTGTTGTGTGAACAAGTACTGGTTCACTCAACAGAATTTGATTTAACCTTGCTTTTTATTTTATCGCCATCTTACGATACGAAGCTTAAGTTTGAGATTGTGTTGAAAATTAGAACGCTCTCTGAAAATGTAGCTGTTTCATGAAAATATTTTTACGCACATTCGAACAGCGATTGGCGTTCTTATTCTTAGCTAGGATTTTTTTAATGCTCTAAAGTGAAATGGGTAATTTCTCAAAGAAATGCTTAATGTGCACATAAATGAGGCTTCAGGGATGTTTACGTACATTTGTAATTCTCCGAAAAAATGTATTAGCTATGACTAACGCTCTAAAATGAAATAGGTAACTTCCTGAAGAAATCATAATCATAACTCTATAATAAAGCAGAACACTTCCCAAGGTCAAACATGCATGCGCGTGGTCTATGTGTAGTTCGATTGTGGGCGTGGTCTTGATATTAGCAGCGTTGCCAGACCTGGTACAATTCTACGAATCTGGTACATTTTGAAACTGTTTCTACAAATTTATTTCGTACAGTGTAAATCTGGCAACAGGGCTAAAATCGTCGTGTTGACAGCTGGCCTTTAGTTTACGAAGAAGGAAACCCTCATTTCTGTTGTAGAAAAGTGAGTATTCGTTATTATATTTTCCATTTTAATTTTGTGTGCTTTTGTGTGACATAACCTTAAACTTGCATGGAATTTTTATCTGGCAAAAACAGAGGCAATCAATGCGTTTCGCACTGCACAATTTTCATTATTATCAATCCTATTAAACAATGACTGCTTTTCTGCCTGTGAAATTCGTGGTGTTAAAGAGAATAGGTAAGTTTTAAAAATCTTGTATTGTACGACGCCACCGATGAACTACTGTTCCTAGAGTCAGTAATCTTGGAGGGAGGCGCGAACAGCTGATCGTTTAGATTAAAATTACCTTAAAACGTTGCCAGACCTTTATTGTTTGGCTTCAACAGCTTTTGGCGCCAAATTATTTTTAGTTTGCTTTTAATCGTGAACAATCGTTAAACAAACGCCATATCTACCTAACAGCATTTACACCGAAGGAAATTATGTATTAATCCCCGCTTCGTCAACCGTTCAATACATTTTAGTTTGACCCTAACCGCAACACCTGCAAGAATCACGGATATGGTTTAGTGTCAAAATGTTATCTTCATTCACACAACAGTTAGAGCTAGAACACCTCTATTCGACATTGATGTTAGGACCACGATAAACATGCAAACTAAAACGAATTAGACCCCAAATTGCTGTACAAGTAAACAAAGGTCTGGCAATAGTGTAAGGTATTTGACATGTTAGCGATCCCTCCCTCCAAGATTACTGACTCTAGGAACAGTAGTTCATCGGTGGCGTCGTACAATACAAGATTACCGTAAAAAATAAGTTGTAAGCTAAAATATTTATCTGGCATTGAAATTAAAACTCAAGTTAGTTATTTTAATTTATGTTGAATAGAATTAGTTCTGTAGTTCTGGTGCTATTATTATTGTTGTTTTGTTGTTAGTGCTGGACGTGAAAGTTACGGTGACTCAGCCATAGGATATGTGCAGCTCCGACGAGAGGGTGAATTGTGCACCGTTAAATGCAGAATTTGTCCTGAACACCGAGTGAGAGCGAAAAACTATAATGTGGTGTTACAAGTAAATGAAAAGCAGAGTAAAGTAGAGAAGTTGGAATGTTTGGACTGCGCTGCATCAGCTGGTAATTTAATAATAATCTGTTATTTTTCTGTTTTAAAATTAAAAAAAAAAATTTTTACAGGTGGATGCAAGCATGCTGTAGCAGTACTTATGTGGATGCATAGGAGGAGCGAAGAACCCGCACCCACAGAAGTCCAGTGCTATTGGAAGAAGTCGCAACTGTCAAAAGTGGGCACATCGCTAAAATTTTTGACTGTGGCAGAATTTGGGGGTATACCCGTTGAAGAAGATCAGGGTAACTTTTATCAGGAGGCAATGCGTTTAGGAGTACAAAACAAAGCAGCTGGCGAAATATTTAAACTGTTTAAAGAACCCAAGTATAGCTGCCTGGATTTGTACGGTTTATTATTAAAATTTGTTAGCAGTGGTGGAGCCCTATATGATGATTTCATCACCTTCACCAAGCAGCACATGAATGAAGATTTGTGCAAGGAAGCTGCATATTGTACCCTAATGCAAGCCGAAGACAGTTTGTGGCATCGTTTACGAAATGGGAGGATAACCGCCTCGAAATTATATAATGCTGCACATTGCAAAACTGAATGTGGCTCATTTGTGCAACAGGTAATTGGAGTTACAAAACTGAGGGATACCAAAGCAATGGAAAGGGGTAGACGATTAGAAAAGCAGGTATTACAAATTGTCGAAAAAAATATGAAGACCAAATTAAGTTCTGTGGGAATTGTACTTTCAAAGAACCACCCTATTTTCGGAGCTTCACCAGATGCAGTGAGTGACAATTTCGTTGTTGAAGTGAAGTGCCCCTCTACAGACAAAGCAGTGTCAAACTATATAACATCACAAAATAAAGTTACGGCCAAGTATAGAGCTCAAATACATATGCAAATGCAATTTTTAAATAAATCGGATTGCATTTTTGCTGTTGCAGATGCTAACTTTGAAAAAAACCAAAAAGTTAATTTTATTTCTGTGGGCTATGATGCAAATTACATTAAACAAAGAATGTTAGAAGCTGAGAACTTTTGGAAAAAAAATATTTTTCCTATTTTATTAGCATCTGCGAACAAATAACTGCATTTTTAATTTTTATTGTTAGGGATAAGCGTGTAACTATTTTTAAGTAATATTTAATATTTTTCCCGCTGCTGATCTTGTAAGTCAGTGATACAGCCTTAGTAACAAAACGTGTAAGTCGGTGATTATATTTGTTTGCTGCTTTTTCTTGACAACGGAACTTAATACTATTATAAAGTTCTTAGGATAATAAAATTAGCAAAGCAAGATGCAGATTTAGACGTTTTGTTTCTAAATTGCAAGTGTTTGTGTGACATGTGACACTCATAGGTAACACGACTCACAAAAATTAATCCTAGTGACAGGTGACAAACCAAACGATTTTTTCAGAAATCTAGGAAAATTTCGATAAGCAGCGGGAAAAATATAAGATAACTCGGAATGTATCGCCTATTAACATTTTCGGCAGGCAACAAGCCGCGACTTCGTCTTGGCTTGTACTTGCCCACCCCAAATGTTAATAGGTCCTTACATTCCTTGTGACTTAAATAGCTATTTAGAATTGTAATATATTGTAATAAATGTAAAATTTTACAGTGTCACTGCAAGTTATTATAATTGTGTTTCAGTGTTGAATGTACCAGCTTTAATTTTGTTTACAATAAACAAAAAAGCGTTGTTTTCTATTTCTGTTAATACAGATAATAGGTAAACAAATATTTTTGGTGTGTGACATGATGTAACCGTAATTTTTAATAAATGCAATTGTTTAATCCAAAAAATAACGTTTTAATCTAAGTCGACAGATCCTTCTGAAATTTTGTATAGGGTTATAATTTGTCATTCTAAACAACTTTTATTAATAAAATTTTACCGTATCATGAACAAAAAGGGTAGTTTACCTGAAATTAACATACAATTATCTCAAAAATAACGGTTTTTTATAAGTCCGCAGATCTTTCTGAAATTTTGTATCGGGCCATAATTTATCATTCTAAACAATTTTTCTTAATCAAATTTTGCCGTATCATGAACACAAAGGGTACTTTACCTGAAAATAAAATAGTTTTCGCTTTCCTGTCAAGGCCTTACTTGTTTTTCAAAAACTGAAAATATTCTTAAAATTCTTTTCAAACCAAGCAGAACCGAATCCCAGAACCTTAAAATAAAATTCAAAATTTTTTAGACCATCTCACCTCTTGTAACATCAATCCTGGGACACACTGTATATGTTTAACATTACAATATTATTGCTCTACAGTTAGTGTCGTTAATTATTTAATATTTGTTATCTAAGTGGAAAAGCAGATGCTATTTTAAATAGTAATCTGAATTTGCCCTTTTGGTGGTGAAATGGGGGTTGTCGAAATTAAGTGTCTTTATTGCGCAAAGGACATTGGCATAGATGACCTAAATGTTCTAAAATGTTCAGGTGTACAAAAAAAAGGATGAAGAATTTAAATTAGATCATAACCATGGCTACTACTACCAGATACAAATGCAACTCGCTATTACTGGAGTTAATTACTGTGATTTTGTGGTATGGAGTAGTAAACATTTTTTCCGTGAAAGAATACATTTCAATGAGGTATTTTGGGAAAAAGAAAGCGCTATTGCTATGAAGTTTTTTAACAATGTGATGATGCCAGAACTTCTCGGTAGGGCATCCAATCCCGGGATCCCAAAATGTCGGTATCTCGGGATCCCTAATTTTTTTATCCGGTATTTCAATCCCGGTATTTTTCCCCAATACCGGAATTTTCGATATTTTTGGGATTGCTTTTGTGTGCACTGCGTCGCAGTTCGCAGAGTCTGCGAGTCGCCTTACCCGGCCTGGCCGGCGCCAGACATGGAGCAACATGTTGATAGATAATAATTAGTATGGTTCAGGGTAGTAGCAGTTAGCAGATGTGTCCATAAACGGCGTAAACTGTGTTCAGTTGTGTTGTCACTGTTGCTTGCATATTTACCTATTATACACCTACAAGCCTATGATATATACGGATAATACTAGAAATACCGGTTCTGAAAACAGGAAATCCCGGTATTGAACACCGGAAATCCCGGTATTGAATACTGGAAATACCGGTACTGAAAACAGGGAATCCCGGTTTGAACACCGGCAATCATGGTATTGAATACCGGGATCCAGATAGAATTACTTCAATACCGAAATCCCGGGATTGAAAATTCAGTTGGGTATTGGATGCCCTACTTCTCGGTAAATATTTCACAAATAAAGCAGTTAAGGATGCTGCAGCTAATACTGATTGGAATGTATTCAAAGAGTCGTTAAATGTTAATAATGGTACAAATTTAATGTTTTGTAATAAAAGTAGTAGTACGGAAACAAGGACCACTGCTCTCTTAGCCACGCAAACTAAAGATAACAGTATATATTGTTTGTGTAAGGGTCCTGATAATGGAACGCCTATGATTGCTTGCTGTAATTTGCACTGTTCCGTGGAATGGTTTTATCTGATTTTTATTGGCTTAACATCTGTACCTAATACTGAATGGCATTGCCCTTTATGTAGTATAAGTGAAAGTAATAGTATTTTGTATTATATTGGTATTGGAATATAAAATAAAAGCAAATAAATATTTGATCGATTTATTTATTATCACTTTAATTGCAGTACTGTAAAATAAGTAAATACAAACATCATGTTTTTAAAAGCACGACCGCTGAGATATGTGAAAAACGCAGGTCTATTTTTAAATAAGTAACCGAATGCGCCAAGTAGCTGCTATAGAACACTGCAGTTTAAATTGAAACTAAATGAATTAATAACAGATTCATCCATTTTCAAGTATTCTATAATGTATATTGGTTATTTATATTTATACAGTACAGTAAACATTGCGCTTCCATACTTTGACCAAAATTATTTAAAAAGATATTTTTGTCAACTACACGGAAAAATTGCATGTTTAACACATTGGAAAATTCCATGCTCACGTAAAACTTTTACATTTGCTGGAAAACTCTCACTTTTCTTAACTTGTAGAGCAATCTACTATTAATTCACTAGCGATTTAAGAAGAAAATTAACTCGCTAGCATATAAACATTATAAACAGTTTTATGGTTGCTATTATAAAGATAATAATAATAATGCCAGTTTAAAATGCCAAAGAAATAATAATTAATCGAGTTATTTAACAATATCAGTAACGGCGTAACTGGAGACTTGAGTTACCGCATTTATATTTTTATGGCGCTCAACGGCTTAAACCTGAAAAGAAACACAGATTGCAGGCAGCTGAAAATTATTTCGGTGGAGCAAATAATTCTCACATATAATCTCATAAGTCACAAGAGCATTAATTCTTTCCGGATTTTTTTTTGACTGCGTTCCAACAACGTCATATTAATTAGGACGCCTTCCAGGGGCAAGCGTTTCCTTTACAGAGACTTTCCATTTGAAAATATATTTTTTGGAACTTTTCCTTACTGCCAATCTCTAGCGTGCTTTTAAAACTTTCTTTAGTGCAACAAAAGTTATTAAATTCGTCCTACATTTTAAATGCGGCATATGCCGCGGGGTTTAAGCTAGTGATAGTATAA
>CALNHX010012123.1:0-27290 GCA_940337035.1 Agriotes lineatus
CCTATGCTTAATAACAGGCCCTCAGCCTAAAATAATAAGAAGAAGAAGAGTTGGAAGGTGTACCAGGCTATGATCTTCTATCATATTTACTTGTTTGTGTTAGGTTCTCTTTCTACTCCAATAAATCGCATTTACTTTCATACATTTCTCTTATATCTAAAGTGCTGATTCGGTAGTATATTGTTTATTCAGCAATACTTCTCAATAGTTTCATCGCCGCATCATCTTTTTCGTTACAGATGTGTTGGTGCTACAGTCTAAAGCAGATTTAAAACATCGCAATACGTCAAAAGGTGGATTCTTTTCTTAATGTCGGTGACACCGATCCGGCTTTTATTTTGGTGATTTTAATTCGATCTCTAAAGCTTACCCCTAGCATGGATCTTTCCATACCACTTCAGGATACTTTTAATTTTTCGCATACATTCTTCACTTAGTGTTACTGTTTCCATTCCGTAGCTCAACACTGGAAGTATGCAACTGTCAAAAACTCTCCATTACCCCCTCGTACAATTCAAAACGCAAATTACATAGCTTAAAATGTGTATCTGGAAACATTCCAGCAGAAGCTATTCGGTCGACATCGGTCAACAAAAAATGTGTCTGAGAGAAAGCTACAACAATCGCTGCGTCCAATGAGCGATGCGACAGAGAGGTAGGTATTTCGTTGAAGATGAAATTCTGTACGGGATTATATCGAGAGATGATGCACGTCAAATACACTTCGAGGATGTGCTCATTAGGCCATTTTTGTTAATCCAACAATATCAAAACGCCAGCTTGGCAAGAAATTCAAACTTTTTATTGCGATCTGCAAGTCGCTCTGCGTGTTATTCGCAACGCTAGCAAGCCAAAGTAAAGACCTTAAAATGGTTAGGCTACAGTAAGGTTATAAGTCATAACGCCATACCACCCTAATAAAATGATCCTGCCTAATATATGGTGTTACAAATGTTTTGTAGATGCGTGTTTACTGGTGCCATCGTCGTTTGTCCATCTACCTTTCAATGGATCTAGAAGTACATCTTTGTTGACTTCGTCGGTTTCTATCGTAATACACGTTTTCGAGTATCGACATGTGTTGCTTAGTGGCCATATTACATTCTATGACAAAAACTGCAGATCCTCTTCCGCCTCACATATAAAAATCGCGTCATTAGCATAGGATGTTGATTTCTGTGTCCCCCAAATGATTTCTACTGGATGTTTCTATCTCCATCTCAATAAGTGTTCTTCATAATGAACTAATCAGACTTAGCCTGACCCCTTCTACTAATTTGCTTGCTGTACATAGCTTTCCTGTTAAGTAGGTCTCTGTCTGACTTTGATTATGTGATCTAAGTTTACCCATTCTATTTTGCTATTCTTAGAGAAATGTGTTTCCTTGTATCGGGTTAATGACGTCCCACATTGTTACAAGGTTCAAAAGCTTTTGTTATGTTTACGAAGCAAGTGTACATCGATTAATATAACAATTTATAAAAGTAGAATAAGCTCTGTAATTAATTTCAAGGTCATGACCAGTACACAGTCGGAGCAACTCCTTATTTCTAAACAGGATATATTGAAGAGCATACTTTAACCGGCACAAAATATTGAAAACTTTAAATTAAAAGATATTAGGTTAGTTTTAAAATTGCCCCTGCCACTGCTTCCTATGTTCGAGGAAAAGGGGTTGACAGTTCGATGAAAATTTTTGGCTGGAAGTCAGTCAGGTACAAAAAACCTCAACATGGACGCTCGTTACCAGCGCTTTAAGATAAAGCTGTCTACTATTTATTCAATGAGCCTAGCAAATCAACCTCTAGTCCGCATTGTGTTCACTCAACGCTGAGAATTTAACTTATCTGAGTTTTCCATTGAACGCCACCTGAATTGCATTTTAGCTAAGTTACAGTGTAATCATTCTCCTTAGCATAGAATTTCGGCTTAGACGGCGTAGTATTTTTATATGAACACCCAGCATTTTCTGGCTTAATGTTCCTTGGACCTGGAAGTCGAGCAAAAACCCGCGCGATGGCCATGCTCTTTGGTGGCTCGTTGTTGATTGAGTATCTTGAGAACGAAGATACTTAGGCAGATTTGGCCGTTTTGCTGTTTGTGCATCCATATTCACTAACGTTTCGCAAGACCTTGCAGCTTGCATCATCAGAGTGAAAGTCGCACTAAGAACCGAAGGTCGGTGTGGAGCTATTTATAGTGCTCTGTGCCAGGCGCGCGGAGTGGCGTAACGCTGGTTGATCATCCGAGTGCAACGTAATCCATGGGCCGTGGCCGTATGACGCACAGTGGTTGTAATGCTTTAGATCGTGTATTACAGGGGACCACGTTTTACTAAGCTTAAATCCATCTTCCCTGTTGATATTATTTGGATGTTTTTCTATTTCTATGGGTTCACGTATCACTCGCGGGAAGTAATGGGGTATTCTGGCAAGTACTTTGGCATGCTCAAATTCTAGAGTGAGCCCATTTGTAAATGTATGCTCAGCTACGGCTGATTTTGTGATGCGTTTGGGTTTGCAATCGCCTTTATGTTCTTGGAGTTCTTCAACGGAACGACCAGTCTGTCCAATGTAACTCGAGCCGCAAGAACAAGGAATGCGGTATACGCCAGCGGTTTTTTTTAACTTGAAATCTTGTCTTTTAACGATCTGAAGCCGTTACCCAAAGTTCCCTTGCTCGTGAACACAGTTTTGATGTTGCATCGTTGCAGGACACGTCCTATCTTATCAGTCGAGCCTTTAACGTAAGGTAGAAATGCTAAGAAGTGTAATATTTGATGAGCAATGCATGCTATTCAGTTTAATGGGTTTATTGTTTCTTCTCTTTCAGTTGGTATGAGCTGAGAACCTGTCAATACCACACTGAGTGCTGTATTATAAACCAGCTTTCCTCCGAGGGCTGGGCAGGTGGTTAGCCTAACCCATTTATAGAAAGGATGCGCTTTTACAAAGGTCACCACCACCAAATATGTTCATGAAACGTAAAACGTAACCACTGTCTGGCTGTGAGGTTCGAACTCATTACTAGCTGACTAAACGCTTTACCAGCCGGCTCCACGCTTTCTACTTATTGTGAGTTGTCGTAATACAACGGTTTTCAAAGTATTTGCTACGTAGATTATTTGTGAAGCCGAGTGCAGTTACGCGAACTCTCGAAGTAATATAGACATTTCATAACTAATTGCTTAGCAATGCCAGTAATATCTTGGAGCTGAGTATATTACCTGCAGTCGAAGGAAAATACTCCTGTGAGTACCCCATTCCCTCCACGGCAGATACATCAAGTGGCGCCTAACACCAATTACATTGGTGCAAATTCTTTAATAGTATCGCGAGCGAGCCTTTTCTTCCAGTTTGCTACTTCTTGCCCTTTTACCACCGCGCTACTGGACCACCTTTTTGGTTTGTTGAGAAGCATAAAGGGATTTTCCCCCGTAGCAAAGACGTTGTCAGAACACTATATGGCTGCGACGTGAGATGCGCGGTAGAGGAGGCACAATTAATTTATAAAATAATGAAAACCAAGCGAAGCATGAACTAAAGCAAAACGAGAAACCATATGCTTTGATAATGTAAATGAAGGTAGATAACACAAAATAGAAAATCTGGGAACAAATAACGAACAAAGCAAAAACACACACCTACATATAAATTACCAGTTCAGTGAAGCGTTATATGAGGACTCCATTAAATGGAATGTTATTTTATTACATATTAGTATTATAAGCAAAATAATAATTGATTAAAAGTGAATTATGACATAAAAAGATATTACTACATTCAGGTTGATTAGGAGTAGTAGCAAAACTGTCGGAGGGAGGCCATCAAAAACGTGTACTTTAGTGATTGCCATTTTTTCTAATAGCTCTGGTTCCTGTCAATTGTTGCCACATATTTTCTTTCAGCCAATCTTAAATTACAACTTAATACGCCAGATGCAATTTATTTTCTATAAAAAATTAAATAACACCAGCTAGGCTCTCATTTATTATTAAAAACATACTAATCCTACGCAGCCCCAATTTCTGCTTGCTCTATTTTGTTAAGCTTTAATTCGGCCAGAGAGCTTTACAAGCGCTTCCTAAACTCGCGAGCTTCCCTATTTTTGCCTAATCTGGCGGAAACCTCATTTGCCTATAAATTCGTGGAATTCATTACTGCAATGTTAACGTAGGGTGCGCCCAAAGAAGTCCTGACCTAATTAATTTTTTCAGTTCGCCTTCTCGGCGGACGGCGTTAAATTAACTCAACTGGCAGTAGTTTAAAGACTCGGTTTCAGTTTTTAACAATCAACTACAGCCGGATAATTGGATTTTCAGCAAAATGCATAATTTTATGAAGTAAGGCGATCACCCTGTTTACCATTTTAAAAATGTATGCTGGGCGAAGCTGGAATTACTTTATTACGATTGATAATGAGTTTCTTTTCCGTAGGCGGGTGTAATTTCTCTAACTCACGAATTAATTAACGAGTTTTTGCAATTAGCAGAGTTTTTATTAATCCGCTTTGTAACAATACTGGAAATGTTGAGACGTCTGGAGCCCTGAGTGCTAAAAATTCAGCCAATTGACGTTTCAAACAAATGTATCGTTTCGGCAATTAATTGCTGTCCTCGTTGGTTGATTCTTGGTTCAGCCGAGCAAAAAACTAGAGTACCTTAGATTCAGCCTGTTTTATTACAACCCTGTACAAAATAGAGCATTAATTTACACGACAATAGAGTTTGCCGACAGTAACGGCTTGGACATTATCCGAAATGGATATCCTTTACGCTGGACAAAGAGGCATTAGTAGCCTAAGGACATAAACGCTACTGGACTAACTGCAAGAAAGAGGGTTCAGGGCGAGAAAAATGGAGGCATTTAAGCTGTAATAAACAACGACGAATTAAAACACGTGTAGGGGAAAGGGTGCTTAGAGCAAGCAGGAAGGGAAAGACGTAAATTGAGCAAGAAATGTTCATTTGACTGGAAAAACAAGACCATTAAGTCGTCTATCTATTTTAGGGGAACTGCGGCTAGTAATCTAAGAGCAACCTCGAAAATGTTTTTTTATTAGGGGCTGAAAAATACAACATGTACTTGAATGTAGAAATAGTAATGGTAAAAGAAGAATTTTATTTTAAATATTAAGTTACTCACATAAGCAGTTTCCTCAATTTCAGTCAACAGTTCTTCTTGCATGTAGATTGGATTACATTTGTTCCCACCCAATAGTATAGATTTGCTCTGTAGAAGAGTATGTAGTCACATTAAAGTAACAAATCGATAAACTTCTACGAAATACGGAACAAAATCAATCGTTACTCTTTTATTTTGTAATGCTTTGAATATTAACACCATCGAGATAGTTGAGGACGCAAGGTCCGATCTACGACCCGCAATAAGCGAAAAATGTAGTCTGGTAGCGCAGTGGGAAGGGAACGGGTTGTGGTCGTGTAGAAAATCCTCCCTCGCGATAGTCAACGCAAGTTGTACCTTAAATAAGCTTGCAGAAATTCGAGTAATTTATGTTAGAAGGTTCCCATAGGTTTGCTCCGGAAAACTTAGTAACCTCCAAGATATGACTTAACTTGTTTCGTAATTTTGACATATTTATTTTGTTTGGAAACTATCTCTAAAACTACCTGGCAAGTTGAGACGTCACGTTACGCTACACAGAAGTAAGAAAAACCTAGCCATGGGTTTACTCAGATAGAATTCTACAAGGAAAGAAGCAGTAAAAGGTGTTACTGTTCTTTCACAACACGCACAGCTTAACTAATATAATAAATTCAGTTTAGCTAAAATGCAGCAATTTAAGTGACGTCGAATTCAAAACTACGATAAGTCAACCCAGAGCGACGGCAGAGACAGCGGGAGTTTAAACTTCAAAAACGTACAGGCCGCACTCGTGTATAAAACAGCTTTATTTTAAGACGTCTCTATTCAAGCGGCGGTTAAGAATAATTTTTCGGGTCTGCGTCGGCATAGAAGCTTGAGAAACGCGACGATAGAAGTTCTTCCGACCAGACATTAAAATCAAATTCTACTGCACATCAATGAGGCGAAAAACAGACTTTCCAACTTGTTGGCTGTGTCTTGGTATTATTAAATTCGCAAAAGTCTCGAAGGGTCGTCAAAGCTCCGGAATCATTGCCACAATAGGCTGAACAGTCACACTCAAACCACGCCTCATTTGACAACAAGCTTTCGCTAGCCTTATATGGTGGTTGATTGTCACCGCGTTATATTACATCAGCTCAAAGAAGTTCAGTCAGAATCAGCAAAATCGTGCCAACTCTTGTAATATTGCTTGGAGGTGGACAGCTTTGCATATCGCATCCTGTTCGTAAAAGAATTGATGGCAAGCCATTACGTTTATCTCTCAGACGGCCCAAACAGCTGCCAAGATTTTATCTAATCAAATTTTCTGGTCGGTCAAAACAGATATAACATGTCGGATCTATCTACATTTCAGAAGCTTTGCTAACCGACAAAAGAGCGAACAGGAAAAAACAATCGAATACACAGTTTCAGCAACTAAACTTTAAACTGTATTTTATATTGAAATGGTTTGCCCTAAACAGTTATTACTTTTTTATGAAAATTGTGGCTTATATTAGCCCCAGCAAGTACACAAATGAAATAATAAATAGCGCTTCTAAAAACAAAAATTGCAGTAAAGGTGGCTTAGGGAGAACAGAAAATGTGGGTTGTATCAGCGCCACAGCAATATAATGTAGGTTTCCTAGCGATTTCCCAATCCGGCTTTAACAACCGTGGGGTCTTAACGCCTAAACCCTCTAAGAGATGAGAGGCCGATGCTTCTGCTGTAGGTATGTTAAAATCGGTTCTATTTTTTACTAAAATTTAGTTACCCCGGGTGGTGTAGCTTGAACAAGCGTCCACGTTCGATCAGTAGAGTTAAGCAATGCTCTTTCTGGTCAGAACTTGGATGGGAGTTCCACATAGTTGGTCCTGGATGTCATAATAACATCATGACATTCGTTAGTGGGGTTGGAAGTCCCCATAAAACGTACAGCGACGGCTATAATTGGCCTAACGGCTGTTGGCTGAGTACCAGAATAAAAAAAAAATACAAATTCAAAAGCAAACCAAACTAACATAAAACACTATGTGGCCTGGTGCTGCAGTTCTAATACAAAATTTTTAAGAACTTGTAAAAACTAAGCTTTCTTTCAAATTTTTTTTTAAATAATTATCTTAATGTTTGCTGTCGCAAAGTATTAACCAGCGTTGTATTACTATATAGCATGTTTCGGTATCATGAACACTTCAACAGCTAATTACTGGCGTTAAGTGATCCATATCGTACCAAACACGCAACTTCTGCAAGGAGTTTTTTATAAGCCTTCTAAAGTAACTGTTCTCGCTATTGGAAGAAGTTAGAAGCCGACATAAAGAGGAATTTTACAAAAGCCGTGAAATACTGACTGACACATTCAATATAAAAATCGTTCAGTTTAAATACACGTTATGTAGGTATAATCCGAATACCTTTGTTGAATACATTTAAATAGGATAATTTAAAAAAGAATCTCTGATAAGGCAACGTCAGTCAGAGCTTCTCTCGCCTGCAACATATGTACGTTGTGAAGAGATAGACCAAGTTGTACGCAGCCTTTGAAGTCAGCTTATTTATAAATGCGGGCGCGAACATTTTGTGGATTTAAACTAAAATATACAAGGGGCATCATCTCCCACGACATTTGAAAATTAATTTTCTATGCTTTGTTCATATAAAGCAAGCGTAGCGAGTTGACTCTACCACAAGCTTTAGAGTCAAAGGGCATTGCCTTTAAACTTAGACTATTAACTTAATTTTTACTAATACATATAAAGAATCCGTCGATTGTCTTTATAGAAAACAACTTCAGTCTTAAACAATATTGCAATTTCCCTTCAATATACAAATGGCAAAAGGAAAGAAAAAGAATGATAACAATGAAGTCTGTTGTACAGTCCTAACCAGGCCCTTCATGTGTTACAGGTGAATCCCCGTTTATGAGATTCAACAAACTTAAAGGTGGTCCAGTAGTTCAGCGTAAAGACTGGACCATAGATTGAAATAGCAATACAATTTACTAAATTCGTTGGCCAAAACTCTAAGAAAACTAAACTGTATGTCCACTGGCATACAGCTGCCGGCGGCACCTAGCTCAGCGAGACGGCTTGCAGCTCTTTAAGTACATAACAGTATTATAAAAAATGTAAGCGCCAACGAATCTTTTTTGCCAAGTGTATGCAGGCTCTCAAAAGAGAATTCGTAAACTCCAGTAGCACATATTTTTCCTGAAAGAGAGGCAGCCGTAACAAAGTCAAACCCACGAGGCTGGTATCACAGTATAATCACAAATCCAATACTATATGGTACCCAATACAGGTGATTAATCACAGGTAAATACAGGCCGAAAAGTTAAGAGGCCTCATAAAACGCACAAATTTAAAGCTCACAAAATTTACAGTACAGCGACTTCAATTATCGCACACACTAAAATAACACACAAAGTTACAAGGCAACATGGCAAACGGTGTCTGCTTCGTGGATGGGAGAAAACGTTTGATGCCTTCAGGTACAAAGTTCGCGGGACGAACTGTATTCCAGGCTCACGTCGGCATTGCAAACACCAAATGCATAAATGGAGCACGCAGCATCCAAGCACCGGTCGCCAGTAAATGTTACATAAAAGGAAAATAAAACCTGTATGTGTGTTCCTTATCGGGTCCTTTTCTGTGTGTTATGAAATTCACGTAGTTGATGTTGAAGGGGAACGTGGCTGACAGGCGTTTTCAGCGCGAATAGATCGGGTCAAGTTCATGTCTTGGATGCTTTCACGGCTAACTGCAAGGGGCTGGAATGGAGCTCCACACTTGCGGCTATAAGACGAAAAGCCCATAATAGAAAGCGGAAAAATTAGATACAACCCGATAAAAGCTTCAGTGAACCTACCCCAAGGTAGTTTTGGGCACGTGCAAAAATAGATCAGCCAGCGCTAGATCCAACGATAGTGGCAAGAGCAAATACTACACAATCACTAATTCCACGACCGTACATCTGCTGGACACTTTACAAAACGCCCAAGCTGACTCCATCACAGCATCAAGACGGGACCAGCAAGGACAATTCCCGACTGTCACTTCGCGGACTGAAAACGTAAGGTAGGCGTAGCTCACACGCGCGAAATAAGAAATCTAAACAACAGACATCGAAACTAATAGATGCGCCAACGAAACGTAACGAATGGTAGATACGGGAACAAATTCTTGTCATAGTTATGGACGGCAGTTGGTGTTGATTAGCCGATGATGTATTGGCAGTTTTACCAAGAAAACATACCTAGGCATCGGGAGATATGTGGGCTCAATGCTCAAATTTCTGACCTCTCTTCGTATTTTTTCACTTCAGTTAAAAAACGTATTGCAATTTGCTTTAGAAGAAGTTAACTAGCATGGTATTTAATACTGCTATATTAAACTACATACAAAAATAAATATAGCTGTCGTAGAGCACAGCTGCAAATACTGAGACTCGCAATAAATTAGTATTAATCTACCTACATGCGTGACGTCACGGCAGCATACAATCTGCGGAAGTCCGTTTTAGTAGCCTAGTGGCAAGTGAGTGACCGATTGTATATCTACACACCTTAGCTTGAATGCCCCCAAGATTTTGATTTGTTAAGCGACCAATTCTTAAAATAAATCATGCATGCACTAGCATAGCATTATTGAAACAATTTGTTAAAAATGATTGGCAAGGCAAACTGTTGTAGAAGCTGGACAGCAGCACACTTCACTTCTGAAGTAATAGTTCATGTTAATCGATAAATATTTTTAAGTAACGCATATTGCACACCCCTATTACTCATGCTAGGTAATATTCTGAAATAATTAACTCATATATGTTTGCAGAACTAAGGGATTTTTCTCAACTGCGCACTTGACTTACAGAATTTTATGGAAGATTTCTATTGCGCAAAACTTTTACATGGAAAGTTATTGTTTAGTGCTACGTAATTAAACCATCACAGCCAAAACGACGCCCTGGAGCTTGGGAACTCCTCGGATTTTAATGTAAATAACATGACAAGGGTGTACGATCAACGGGGCCGCAATTAATTAAAAAATTACATGCTGTCGCTGCCCCGAGCGAATTACAAGTTACTGATCTGCAGACTAATGGGGGTGTCATTAAATTCGAATTATCGGTAAAACACGAAGGACTTGGTGTACTATTACTTCGTCGTATTTCCAGTAATTCGGCGTTACCACGAATTGAAAGTGGAAATACCGTTAATTATATTTTAAGTGAAAGAGTAAGGTGACCGACCGTCAGCTGTTTTCGTAAATATTACAGGAAAGCGACGTTTAGGACTAAACTACCGACTTATCTTGGTAAAGAAGAAAATTGATTGTAAAGCACAGGTTTCGGACTGAACATTCTATTGTTCAACAATGTCGTAGAATCGTTTGGGTTATCCACAAAGCACTTGAAACAAAGAAGTACTGTTCAGCGGAGCTTATGGCGTCAGTCAGGATTTTCACAACGTTTGACTTCCAAGGATGGGTTTATAGGATCAATAATTTCATTTGGTATTTCCTCGATATTATTTTATAGCTAAATATCGTGATGTTATATCAGACTATTGCGAAGGTTTTGAGGGAGTGTCACAAACAGTGTGTTGGGGCTTGTTTTATATCTTTTACATACAGTAATATACTGTCTAATCAAAAAACAACTTCATGGCATTACCCCTTTAATTTTCCATAAATTACCAAATAATATTCCAGACTACCTCACAGCAAACCCCAACATCATATAAGACTGGCTAGGTACATGAGAAAGTAGACTAAATAAGACAAACTCGTTTCACATGATTTAGATTGAGACTATGCCGATAAGTATTAGGAATAAATAAAAACCCATCTCAACGCATTGATGCAATCCCTTCTAAAACAACTAGAGTATCGGCGACTGAGAAGAGAGTGATCGTCTGATGCACAAACTGTGAATTAATTTTACTTTATCGACAAAATTACGAGGTAGTATCGTTGAACGGTTCTTCAGCACCTTCTCCTTCCACTTCTTTTTTAAGCTCCACCACCAGGCATGTCGGTGGTTAGGGATCACCACAGGTGCACGAAGTTATTTAAACCCTAATCTGAAAAGCTTAGTAGATTTACAGTAAAACACTCCCTCAAATCGCAAAGACATATCTTGCTGCACCTTTAAGCTTATCGTGCTTTGTGAACAAAATGATTTTACATTTTCCTTTCTGAAAACTTGACACAGATATTCAGATTTTCATTTTTTACCAATTTTAACTATTTCTTTATCTTTATTAATTCGATTCAGGTATCCTCAACATCCATCTATAACAACATATCTTAGTCTTCGATACTCTTGCTACTTCCTGCCTTCATTTTCAAGATCCAAATTTATGTGGAAAGTGCAGAGAGGTCTTCACTCTAATGAAGTAAGAACCTTCAGACTGACATCTCATTTTTTCTGTTCTCTTTCTTCAGTTAATTGTATACCAACATATTTCTAGGATAATACAGCTTTGATATCAGTACTACTATAAACATTTAGAGTAGCACTATTAACTTTTATACTTTGATGCTTTATAAGAG
Organism: Agriotes lineatus; assembly: GCA_940337035.1. Lineage (NCBI taxonomy): Eukaryota > Metazoa > Arthropoda > Insecta > Coleoptera > Elateridae > Agriotes > Agriotes lineatus. Next base: position 11,640 of record CALNHX010012123.1, read on the forward strand.
GTATGAACTTAGTGTTCTTCAAATTAATATCAAGACCATTTATTTTAGATAGGACACGTCCATACGCTCCACCAGATGTTGTATGTCAATCAGAGTACGAGCTATGATCACCAGATCTTTGGCATAACATAGTTCGTTAATAATTTCTGCACTGATGACAACGGTTCTCCCCAAACTATTTTTACAGATTTTTTGCTATACACGTTAAAGCCTGTCTAATGAGTAGACAGATCCTAATCTTCACTTCTAGGCTTTCATTAGACATTATTTTAGTTCAATATTTTTAAGAGCTTTGTTAAGGCTAGGTCAAAATCCCGCGTGTCCTTCCCGCATTCAGACCGCTCAGTCTCGTAGAGCTCATTTTAAATCTTGCGCCTACCTGCAACCGCTTTCTCGTGCGTCAATATAGTCTATTATTGACCCTACGGCGAACCGTTGGTTAGCATAAAAGAGCTGCCGGAAAGTGGCGTTAGAATGAATAGGTTGTTTGAGTGGAAGAGAGCGCAAACGTACTTGCCTCACATTCTTCTCGTTGATCCATACAGTTGACCACGGGTTCGTGCAGCTGGAAACTTTTGAGCGCGTCTAGTCATTGTGATTCGGGTTCTACCTGTCGAGCAGATCAGTGGTGCACCTAGTGACGAAGATAAACCCGTCGGGGAGATGACTTACGTTTCAGTCCAGCATAAATGGTATCATTCGGTTTGTTGTATCCTGTCAACTCATAAGTCATGCATTAACCGTTGTTATGAATTTTAAAAAGACACCAGCTCAAGGATACATATGTCTTTGTTTCGGGGCACTAATTGTCGTTACGTGTAAGGTTCTAGTATGCTGTCACCATTATGTTGTAAGTATCCTTTTCCTGGGGCACCTTTCTGATCACAAACCTCCTGCATTTTGCCATTATTGCTGTCGACATTCTCCATTTTGGCCGCCTGTCTCAGCGTCTATGTATGACGGCTCTCTCACTGGACATCAACACCAAGATCGTCGCTTAACCACCAGGTATTGTTATATTAGTTTTAATGTAGTGTTACGTTAGAACTTAGAGTGTAGAGTCCCCTTTCACATTACGCGTCGTTCATTGTTTGTCATGTTTGCTTATTACTTTACGACTGCTGTTGATTCATGTAAGCCGATTAGGGATTGTACCGAAGTACATTGTCACATATGTTTGATTATTCGCGCAAGTAGATCAGTATTCGTATCAAGGTTTATTGTTTGTTATGGACTCGCCCCTTGGTCGTATTGTAATCTAGTGATACTCTTGTGTTTACCTAATCTTAGTAACCCCGCATAATTTAAGAAATTACTGTTTGAAGTGTGCTTGTACACTCATTTGGTTTATTTTAACCAATAGACGAATATTCAAAATTATCTTTGTTTCTTTATGACTTGTGCATGAGTCCTGTGACGAGTTTATGTGATTTTTTCTAGCTGTAAAGATGATTGTAAGGTAGTGCAATGGGAGCAGTTTAATCCCTGAACCAGCTGGAGACACCGCCCAAGAACGCTGGAGCAATTGCAAGTCCTGGACTTTGGTCTTATACAGGGTCTTGCATAAATATTGTCCCCGCCCAAATTCAAGCTCGTGTCTCACTAATACCTCTTTCTTTGTACGTATCTCGATCACGTCTACCCTTGTTACGACGGCACTTTGTTCTAACTAACCGTTTCTTCAGTTTGTACCACGCCCATGTCCCTGAGTACAGGCGGACAACTCTTCTGTTACGAAACTGTAAAGACGGGATTAGGGTAAATCCTTTTAGTAAGCAGTTTACCTAGTAGTATAGGGTGCAATTGTCGTTAATACCCGTTTTAGCGGTATTGGACTATATCAAACGCTTTTTAAAAGTCGATAGAGCAGTCGTAAATATCATAATTCACATGCAGATATGTCTGCATCGCTAGTTTAATAGAATCATAACGGATTTACAGTTAGTTGTTTTTTTTAAGATATGCGTTTCAGGTTTTGTCGCTAAAATTACAAAAAGCAACCTCAAAAACGTGAAAACTTATTTTTGAAAATTAAGAAAAGTATTTTTCATGTCTTTCATAAATTGCATTATTTCCTTAACTATTTGCCGTTCCTGCAAATATTTAAGTACTTTCAGTGGTCGTATGATCTGTTCGTATCTCTTCTAGAAAATATTAAAAGACTTTTAGGTGCCTTATCAAGTTCAACATTCTTCAAGTGCACGGTAGTAGCTAAAGAACAAGTGGAAGCAAATTAACTATAATAGGCAGGAAGTTGCACAACTACAAAGGGAAATACAAGGGTTGGTCCGGCAGATAAGTAAGAAGGTGTGAACGACAAGGGTCCCAGCCAATAAGATCAGAAACAAAACACGAAGACTTCAATGAAGGGCATTTAAGAGTTGAGGCTGTTAAGTCATTTTGCTGTGGTAGATGCTTAATTGCATTTCACGCCTGTAGGGCAACTTGTTGCTATTTTAAAACCATTTTCAATTTTTGCGCACTAGCACAATCTCATCTTCCGCACATTTCATTCAGGTCATTTTGGTATTTTAAGTAGCCACCTAGGCTTTAGGGCAGCGTGCCCGTATGCTAAACCCTTTTAGTTACTTATTTGGCTCCATCGCCTAATTCTACAATAATGATATTGCACATATTTGGCCCCAAACGCAGTATTTCTCGTCAGTTGGAGCACCCCTTTGCTGCTACTTTGGCAGCCGGGTGTTATCGCTCGCAAGAATTCCGAAACTTCTAGAAATCATTCCGTTGAGGCGCTTCGCCATTGGCTGCCTTTGATACCGGAATTAATTTGTTTTGTGGAGCGCATCGCCATTGGCTGCCGAGAGTCACGTGGCAATGCCGTTTGGCTCACGCCACTTCAAGCGTCCTAACGCTTTTTGCTTGAGGAGTTCAAGTCAGGCCGTTGATCGAAGAAGTCGCAGAGTGTGCCGTTTCGCGGCGTTCCCGCTATTTGCGGGGACGCCAGCCTGTTTTTCCCGTCCCGTGCTGTTTCAGCGAATGTTGTCGAATATGCCATCCTTTAAAAGGTCGCGTGTGGTTGTGTGAGTGGCACGTCTTTACGTCGAGGCGTGGGTGTGTGAAGGGCTTCTTGGGGCCAGTTCCGCGTTGGTGAGAAAGGGGGCTTTCCCCTTGCAACTCGCTGTTTCGAGGATCTTTCTAGGCAGGACGAAGTAGGCCTTTTTGTCGCTGTAGCGTGCTCTCAGGAGAGCGTCCTAACGTCGCCTTCTTGGCGGATTCCAGCCCGTTTACCCCTAATGCCGTGTTTTGGCGATTGAGCTGCCACAGACTGCCGCCTTCTACCAAATGACTGCACGCCACTCTCATGGACCGTCTGCGGACTAAGGTATTTGTAATTGCAACCATTTAAACATAGTAACTTGTCACTTGTGCGAGCGTTGGTGCTTTGTGCTCAACTTTATGTGGGCGGATGCATGCCCTCTTGCTTGCTTGTCGCGGCTTTTAATGCCGGTTTGAGGCCACCATGCTGCAAGACGCTACTTTGGTAGCCTGCTAGTAAGTTCATGTGCGCGAGTTTCGCGTTTCATCGCCTAAATAACTAAAGAACTCTGCGATCATGATTTGGTGTTACGTTTGTGCTAATTTTTAATTCAGTAACGTTAGGTGCGCGAGCTTCGCTATATTGTACCGATTAATACCTAAATAGAATTAACGCCTCGCCGTGCTGGGCCTGGCGCGCCCTAAGCTGTTCGAGTTTTTCTTTGTTTATGTTTGCGAGGGCTTTGTGCTTTGCTTCCTAGGTGTTAACCGCAGGTCGGCGACTGTTATCGCGCACTAACGCGCCCTTTTTGCCGGAGCGCGTATTTCTCAACTGTACTCTAATATGTTCATTAGCATAGCGCGTCCATCAGCTGATGCTTAACGTAAGTAGTAACATAAGCTTGGCGGCACGATTTGTTGCCCAGATGTAATTAGCGATCAATAGACGCATATTTAGTTAAGGGACGTATTATTCCTATTCGACCTGTGCATGCTTTGTTTCAGATAGCGCCTTTTACAGTGTAAAGATTGGTGTACGGCGAGACGTGAGAGATCAGAGCGTGCAGGTAGGTCCAGTGATTCAGCAGTCTAGGCCAAAGAGTCCCAACATTACCATTCCAGTACGAAATTGTTATTTGAGCTTGCAGCTCATGAGAATTCTTATCGACGGAGTATCTTGAATACTTCGCTCCCGTTTAACCGCCCAGGCCCGGTTATTCGAGTTAAGACAGGCTTGGTGGCGCCCTCACAATTTTGACGTACCCTATATATATATGCCTCGACACGCTTGCCCAGAACGTATCGTGTGACTCACGCCCGACTCCCTGAGCGTTCCAGCCGTGGCCCTTTAGCCTGTTTCTAGCAAATCTCAGAGCAAGTGTGCCAGTTTTCCAGGACTGATTCCGTGTTGCGATGCTCACCTTGGGTGGGTTTCGTAAAGTTGTTTTAATACCGTAACAAGGCATATAAACCCAAAATACCAGAAATGGCTGTATTAAACTGTGTATTGATTATAATTAAAGTTACCGTGAAAAGTACAAGTTAATGTATAAAATATTTTCAAACTCCAATCGCAATTGCAAGAAAAATTACAGTACCAATTTTTAAAACACAGAAATTGACAATTTCTATTTAACGCAAGCAAGTCGCGCTTAGTTGATTTGGCCGACAGGCAATACAGGTCAACTAGGATATCGTTTTGAAATTAATAATTTATCGGTTAACATCAATTTCCTGGCGCCGCTTTTGTTTCCTGCGAAATGTAGTACAATCTTTGGCGAGAAACGTAGCGCACATGTCTAGGAGAGATATGGCTGGAGAAAAGACGCCTTCATTATTTTACCGGGTTTCTGGAGCAGTCGGTCCTTGCATTTTGATTGAGAGCACTGGTGGCCAGCCTTTGACTAGTCAAAAGGTATTTCCTTGTGTTTGTGGCCTCCTGGCTATTTATTTTAGGACGTCGAAGATCCATTAATTTAAAATTCCGTAGTGCTTAGAGTGTTTAAAGCAGCATTCATGCTATATTGTGCCGTTTAGTACCTTTAGTTTAGTAAAGTACATAGATCAACCTATCGTTAACCGAAGTTTTATTTACGCTGGCAGATTGTGTCAAGGTGTCAGTCGTTGGTGACGCTGAGTATTATCGCGGTTGTGAGTTCCATATCCGCAGATCCAATTTCCAAGTTGCGTATGCGAATTTAGTAAAGGACTCCCAACAGTGGTTCAAAAGAAAGTGCTCTTGCAAAAAAAATCCGGTTGTTAGTAAGCTTTTCATTTTCGCCTTGGAGACTCAGCAGCGTTAACCTGGATAAAGACACCTTTGTTCGATAAAGTTTTTCCTTCGCTCATATAATAAATATTCAGGAGTAGTCCCACCGACGAAAATATTCCGGTCAGCAGTCGAGTCTGTGCCAGCTCGCTCATCATTTGTCGAACATAACAGACGCAGCTGCCAGTGTCCTACAATGTATTGTGTTTCCCTAGATTTTAATTAGTAACGGCGTGCAGTGTTTTGGTCAACTAATTGAAAAGTGGAGCTCTTTAAGACTCCAACATAACGCCGTAATTTAGTTATAAACTTTAATTGTGTTAAGTAACCAATAACCTATGCGTAAGTATTTGATGCACTCAATAATCACGTTTAGCAGTCTATGATAGCATATAGATAATAGGAATAACCTTTTGTTACCATTTAGTTAGCTGGTTAATTATGCATAATCATCTTCACTTCCAATATAATTAAATTGGCGTGCTTTTCCGTACTTGGGAGCTTTTATGCCATAGTATTTGTTTGTGTGTAAAAAAGTTTACAAGCTGCACGAGACTTAATTAAGGTAAGTCAGACGTAGCAGGGCGCTGCCCGTCGCACATGAGCACTGCCAATAAGCCGAGAGGATTATTCTCATTTCCAAACACAAAGAACAACTGTGTATACGATTCCAAAGCCGGTGGCATTAAATTCATAATATTTCATTTAATTCGCCTCGCTAAATCAACGTGTATCGAAGTGAACCACGCCCGTCCCGGCGAGTTTTACTGACAAAATCTTGTTACAGGAACATCGTAACGCGTTTGGGGCAAGCGCCACTTGTATTTTTCCGATCTTGTCGTCTTATAAACTACCACAATAAAGTTGTAACCTGTTTCGTGTTTAGAAATATCTACCGACAAATTGATGTCCAAGGTCGTAGCGTTAATTTTAATTGTAATAAACTAGTGGTTTACACATTGAGTTACCGTGCTCTTTTGCTTTTCCTTCTAAGAAAGCCCCTTACGTAAACGGGCGAAAGGTTAAGTTTTTCGACCTCAATAATAACACGCTCCAATACCGGAAGTCGTCTGTTATCTAATAAAAATGGCTGTAAGAGCCTCCTAAATCACTCGCGTTGTCCACCGATTTCCATTAGTCCATTTTATAAGCCTTTCCATTTTGTATTGTACTTTCCCTTGCATGTAGAATAGTAAACGCGTGAACCAAGTGTAATATTTGCTCATCAAATTTACCGTATTATTGGCACGTTAACATAAATCGTGAGTTCTCGTTGCAATCACGAACCGGGTGCTACTATGTCTTTCTGTGTATTATCGCCGTCGCTATGAATAAATTTATTGTCGATGGTTCGCACTTGTTGTTTCTATGTCATGGGTATTTGTTGTCTCCTCGTCGCCTGTCCGTGTGATTAGGTTAAAATGGTACTTCACGGAGTTCCATTTGAGGTCTTTGACAGTAATTTCTGGAAGTTGGCTTATTCGAACCTCAACAAGCAGCGGGATCATGTTATTTCATGCGAAGCCGAATTCTAGGCAAGGAATGTTTGCGTATTAAAAACCGTTATTTCGGCATGTTATTTAATTGTAAATTTACAGTAGATGCATTTATTTTCAATATAATTTAATGCTACTTAATTTATAAATGCGCGTAGAAACCAGCTATTGCCAGGTAATAATCCATTCATAATTAAAACCGATGTGTTTAAGAATGGCCATTCGTTCCAGGAGTTCATTTCGACTATCCTATTGTTTTACGAGTGTGTTTAAAAGTTAGTGTATGTTTGTGCTGTCTTAAATTTGAGAAGGACCTTCACTCCGGCAATCACTTGCACACCAACACATTTTATGCAAGTAATTAATTACATCGAAAGTAACTTACCTATACCGGATCGCATAAAACCAACCTCACCCAATGAACTTAAAAGTATAATAGATAAACTACCCAAAAATAAATCTCCCGGCCATGACCTCATCACAAATACCATCCTCCAACACTTAACAGATAAAGCACTTGCTTACTTAAGTACCATTTGTAATGCTTGTTTGAGACAGGGTTATTTTCCACAATCATGGAAGCATGCACAGATAGTCATGTTCGCAAAACCAGGAAAAGACAAGGAAAAAGTAAACAACTACAGACCAATAAGTCTGCTAACTTCACTATCCAAATTATTAGAAAAGGTCATACATAAACGCTTGACTAATAGTATCGAAAACCTCAGCATATTACCCACCTTTCAATTCGGCTTTAGAAAAGGTCACTCAACCTGTCATCAACTACAGCGAATTAGTGAACTTATCGAACGGGGCTTCGAAAGCAAACTGTATATCACAGGAATCTTTTTAGATATCGCACAAGCTTTCGACAAAGTGTGGATCGAAGGTCTCAAAAAGAAGCTCCTAGACATTGACATGCCTATTATCCTTAAAGCCATCATCTTCTCCTTCCTGGAAAATCGAACCTTTGCAATTAGGGTTAACTCAACATTGTCTGAAACTAAAAACATTCGTGCTGGCGTCCCGCAGGGCAGCCTACTGGGACCAATCCTATTCAATATATACACCTCAGATATACCTGAAATTGCAGCAACGCTGGCAACATTTGCCGATGACACGGCCATTTTTACTCAAACGGCCAAACTAGAAAATGCAGTGATAGCATTACAACATGCAACAAACAGCCTTTTCTCCTGGTTCAAACTATGGAATATGCAAATCAACGCTGACAAATGTCAAGCCAAAATATTTACCCTGCGAAGAATTAAAAACCCCCCTAATGTTCATATCAACAATAGTATAATACCTTGGAACCCAAATGACTCTGCTGTGAAATACTTAGGAGTTCACCTCGATACTCGATTAAGTTGGAAATACCATATTAATCACAAATTAACGCAATGCTATATTAGGCTAAGACAATTGTATCCCTTGATAAATAGAAATTCAACACTGAAAATTGAATGTGCGGTACTATTGTACAAAAGCCTGCTACGACCTCTGGCACTATATGCATCTCCCGTGTGGTGTAATACTTTCAAAAGCAACATACAAAAACTGCAAAGATTTCAAAACAAGGTGCTGAGAAGCGCAGTTAACGCACCATGGTACATTCGAAACACTCAGCTACATCAAGAACTAGGCGTATTATACGTGGAAGAGTTTATTAAAAAATGTGCTAACAACTTTATTATTAACTCAAGTGCGTGTAGTGGTGCGGTGCACTATGAACTATTTCAAACAAATATTCGCACTAGACTGAAACGCAGGTTACCGCAAGATATCATTCAACCTAATCACGAACAAAATTAAATCACTATTATTGTTATTGTTAATCATTATTGTTAATCGTTACTGTTTTTACATACCCATGAGACTGCTAATTAGTCTCATTCTATTATAATTTAGTTACTGTAATCAAATTTATCAATGCTATGTATAACAAACTGTCATTTGTTGATCTGGCAATAAACTATATTTAAAAAAAAAATTGAGAAGGAGTAACAGTAAAGCCACGTTACAAAGTGGGGCGTATTAAGATAAGTTGTTGAACGTGGCGCCTTTATCTACACGCTATTATTACCCATAATAACGTATGTCACATTCGACTTCAGAAAAAATCCGGCATCCCGTTTGAGCTATTAGACACATCTACTGTTTTTCTTGGTTTTGCTTACCATCGAATTTATTTTCAATTTTATTGTTTACTATGATATACATATAAGTACTTTGATTTAAAAAAAAGTGAACAACATTTATGAGCAATAATAATAAAAGTTGCTTGTGACTATAAAATTGTACCATCCTCGAATTAACACAATCGAGAATTAATTTCAACGTATATATGAGTTATTGGTTAAGTAATTAAAATGAAATTAAGTTTTTTCACAACTACTAACTGCTGTGTGTCGCTGAAATAGGTCGTTTTCATGCAGCAAATAAAAATTTGAAGGACAATGGGTGTCTGGAAAAGAAATGAGCTGAAAAATTTTTTTTTTCTGTTCAAATTTATTTTAAAGGAATAGATGGAAGAAGCTTTATTTCGAGATCTTGAATGGTATCATGAGGTTAGGAGTTTTGATGGTCACATTGATCTATGAATTAAAATTTTATTGGCTACACATGTATGCATGCATTCTACTATGGTTATTATACTATTTCCCGGCTCAAGCAAACCCACAACCCTCTTACTATAAAGAAAATATAACTCAGCTTGAAAAATTATTCCAAAGTCAATAAGTAAACACCAAAATTCCCATAGGAGACAGCTTTTGTATGAGAATTGACTTGTCATTGAAGTTTTCATTAACCAAGTGTAATGTAGCAAAGCATTGGAAATCAATTTGGTAGTGACAGCCCTATACCATTCATTGTATCAACATATTAAGTAAAGCTGACAAAATGAACAAAATTGAGCATCGTGCTGTTATACTCGCAAAAGTTCTCGTAAACCACAATAAAAGTAAATAATTATTTAATAAACATAGTAATAAACTTTCAGAAATCATCGGAATTATTTAAAATATATCGATTTGTTTCGCAGATCGTGGCCTTGATTATAAATGATTAATCTCAGAGTTCTAATCAACTAAAAAGCTCAGTCACTTACCTGTAGCACAATCTTAATAGCATAACCAAAGATTAATAATGTTAACCTGACTTTCTGACAGTTAACTGTCAGAAAAAATAATTTTAGGCCAGCACATAAATGTTGTAATTCAATTCAACTAAATTAAACGCAAAAATTAGGGGCAAATATAAAAATAATTTTAATTTCGGTTTAGGTAAAACACCCCAATATAGAACTAATTGCGTGTAAATAAACAAATAAAAATAAATGTTAAATTATAATTAACACAAATGGATTGCTATGATTCACTTTTAGTCAATTAAAGCTCAATGAAATCAATTCACATTTTGTATTTGATAATCAAGTTATTTGTGTAACTACTCCTACAAAATATTTGTCACCATGGACACGTGTGGCCTACAAATAGACAAACAAATAAATGATTTTAAATAAATGATTTTTACTTTTTAATTATTAAACTAAAACATACTAGGTCTTTATTGCGCAATTATAGTCGTTTTGACTTCGACTTTTTATGCTTTGGTTTTACTCTGTACAAAATGTGATAATTATCCGCACTCACGTAAAGCTTGAGGCGTTCTACAGAATTCTTGGGCGAAGTTGCTACCCTACACTGCTACTTCTCTCGATGCCGGTACAATTTTCTCGCTCCTGCTCTGCTTACAAAACCGCTAAATGCAATACTGCACCTGTAGGGTAGCTAAATTTTGTTCTTGAATTTGCTTTTTGTGGTCTTGTAAAAATGGCGATGTGCTGCACGCCTTGGGAGACACTCAGCTAATTTTTCAATTTTCAAATGTTAATTAGCGTTTGCATTCACTCCACAATTTGTAGCACTAATGTTCGACGATTTGTACTAATTAATATTACAAGAGGCAAAAAATTACTTCAAGAATACCGATCTACAGATAGATTTCGTTAGAGCAATTCGTGAAATTGGACTTATGAAAATGCATTAACTGCTAAAATAATGTTTTAAATAAATGTTTCAGAGTTTAGCTGGTTTGCGTAACTACAATCGTATTGGTATTATCTTATTCAAAATAGAACACATCTAAATGGACAGTTCCCTTGTGCTAAAGTACAACATGAATGCTACGAATCGATTAACTTGTTAAATCTCATCATCATACTAATTTGCGTAAGTAAAACATTATTAAGAAGGATTCTGATTATGTGAGTGATGTAACTGTTTGTTTCAGATGCTTTTATCTGTTAAGATGTCAATGTAATACAGTAAAACCGTTGAAGACTAAGCTTTATTCTTTATGACCCTATTTATTATAATTTTACTTAGTACATAAGCTATTAACTTGTTCGATCCTTGATAAATCATAACATAGCAATATATATAAGTTCTGCCGAAACATTACTGATGCCACAATAAAGCATTCCACCAATCCAATTATATTAAAAAGGTTTAAATTTCGCAGTCTCCATTTCAATTTATCAAGAGGCCAGAGCACGAAAGCAAGTAGCAGAATAATCACATTCACCTTGGTCTTCTCAGAGCTTCCTCATCAAAGCGAAGCCGTGAAATTTCAAAACCAGTCGCCACCACAACCAGCAAAATAAAACCTACCTTTAAACTCCTGCCAGCATGCCGATCCTTAATTTGGGATTAAGCCTCGTTACCGCGTTCACACCAGAAGTTTTCACACTTCACCTCAATTCGGCACCATTATGCACACCGTTAAGCTCGTTGCGACGATCAGATTAACACACCCGTCACTAATTACACTAATGATCACTAATTACGACCTAATACAGGCGCGCTTCGTTCGTCCACCTCGGGGCTCCGGCGGCGCTCCGCTACCTGTAAGAAAAGCTTTTATCAGAATAATGCCAAGAAAATTGCCGCAATTAAGGGCGCATTATTGGACTAACAAATTACGAACGGTAACACAATTGTCGAGGGCGGCGAAGGAAACTGTTCGATAATCACACACTGCGGCCGCAATAAAGGGTAGCTGGACACTTTTTAATGGGAACACGCAGTAATCACCCTTACAAAGGAACAAACACATGCTCATTAAAAATGTATAATCGTTACTCTGAGGACAGACAGGTATAGCAAGTCTTTCTTGAAATGTGTTCAAATTTGTCAAAACAATGGTGCACAGAGGTCAAATCCTTTCTTATTGTCATTTATATAGCAACAATATAGCTTTATCTTAGATGAGGTTCTTACTAACTTAATAGAACAATAAATATACATTTTATTTCTTCTTGAAGGCAGCAACTAAATTGTAGTTAAAATAAAAAATAAACCGTTTACATTTCAGCTACCCTCATTGAGCTATTAAACAAAATGTTCCATATAACCATGAATATTTTAACATTAACTAAATGTATTTATTCATTCATTACTCTTGACTACTGACAATTGCTGATTAGAGGAAATAAAGACGGCATTTTTAATTTTATTTCTAAAGAAAGGAATTCTGATCTTCCTCATGAATATTCCCTCAACTGTAGCTCTGAAAATAATATTGCCCCGATGATTTATACATTTTACAGAGGTTTTATGACAGAAATATCCTTAAAACGTAAATCCTTAAATCATTAAAAGGGATTACTGAATTTTGGGTTCCACGGCATTCCACAAAATAACGTGTCAGTTCTACTTCATACAATTTAGAGTCACTGCGACTATTAAAGCAATAAGTATGAAGTTCGACTTAATGCACGTAAAACCATTTGATGAAGAGCGAGAGACACTAACATCCACCTATTAGGTTAGTTTGAGAATTAACGCCGCCACTGATTGTTATGTACGCGAAGAAGAGACGACAAAACAACGAAACCCGCCTCGCGTAAAGTCAGCGTGGAGATAAGAAAGCAGTTGGCCGAGAATCGTCAAAATAAATATTTGTGCATTATCTGAGCGTTATCGTTCTTTGAATGTAACTGTTTGGGATAGCTTTGCGTCCCAATTTTGGCAAATTACAACTGCTCACGTTCCCCCTCCATACCTAATACTTCTTTATTATTCCTTCATATTAATATAGGTTGTGAGCCTGATACTTCCACACATTGAGTGCGGTTTTTATAAGCCATCTTAAGCCGCGGCCGGGGTAGGTGGCTAGCCTAACCCCTTGAATTAGGAAAGAATTCCCTCACAGGGGTCACGACCACCAAAGATGTTCGTATGATGGCCGGAGAGTGTTCGATGTTTTCAATGTCCGGGTGTGGGGCTCGAACCCACTACCTGCCGATTGCTGGCGTAAGCACTCTACCAGCCGGCCACACGCTCCCTTTTCTCAATTATTAATTTTATTATTCTTTACTATTTATTTATTAGTTATAATTCCTTCCAATTAATTAATTATTCTTTTATGTTTTAAGTTGCTAGGTGGTTGTTAAAGACGCAGAAATTTATGAGTGGTATAGGCAATTATATATAACTAATCTCGTCAAATGGAGAAGACTGCAGTGGCTAAGACACCTGAATAGGATGGATAGTAATAAGCTTGCTAATAGTTTTGTTGTACAAGTTGAAAAAAGTGTAGTTTCTTCGTGTTATGCTAGAGCGTTTTAATCCAGGCGAAGCCAAGATCAAAAAGAACCGATCACGTAAAACACTGTAAGGAAATGCTTAAACATGTTGATATAAAATGTTACATTCTAAATTGCCGATCTTATATCTGGAGCTTGCACTCGACTAACACGTGAGAAGGGCTTGGAGTCTCACCTTCGGAAAGAACCGGTCTAAGTTTTCAGGGAGCCAACTGCTTCCTACTGCACTGCTTGCACTGAATACGTAAGCTAACGAACCGATAAACTGCTCAAATGGTAGCAAAATACAACCTAATGAATGAAACCCAAAGTTCATAAAATCTTATAATGAAGCACTCCTTGAATTGACAGTAGAAGACGATATGTAATTACTGGCTTACTACCTTCGACAATTAACAAATAGATCAGTCAGTTACTTAAATATCACGTAAACATATCACAGTGTGTGCTCGTAAGAATAGATACGCAGCTTCGCTGAGTAACTCGATGATAGAACTACATGGGCATTTTAAAACGACAATGTTATTCAGTTAACTGCAATTAAATAATCTGGAAGTCGCCGTCTGCTGAATGAATATATATACAGAATTTCACAGTTTGACAGTTTTAATTTCTAGTAATAAGTTAAATTAGACTTTTTCAATTAAATTTTAAAAAACAATTAAAATTTTTTAAGAAGTTTTAATTTCTCATGCAGATATCTGCATCGTTGTTTTTGGGTACAATATGAAAGCCTACAGCCTAAAAATTTAAGTATAGCGATTGACTTGGGGAGGCTCATAAAAAGTTCACCAACATCCACTCAGCTTTTTAAATTTGTCATAGATTTCGGATTTACTAACGCCTCAACAATGAACTCAGCTTTAGCTAAGGTCCAAAAATAATTCTAAGGAGCACACACAAAATTACCGATCTAAATTGTACTGGTGAAGCCATTCAATGCTTTCGAAAATAGTATTCGAAGCACAAAGAATAATTACATAATACAATATAAGGCAATTTCAAATCGTCCAAAACTGGATGTTTCTTCCCACAGTCTAAGAGCGAAGTTGACACGGACTCTTCCAGCTAATAGAATATGCAACGTTCCCAAAAAAATCTATCCACTAGCACGATTGATAGGAAAGCAAGGCGAGATGGACCTCATACCCCTCAGTATAGCTCAAAGCGTTAAAACCCATAGAGTTAAAGCTAATAGAGTATACACCAAGAATTAGGAAACGAACTACTTCAAAGTAAAATTTTTACCCACAGAGCGGCTTCGAAATCACACAAGAAAAATGCAATCATATGCTTTAGGTTAAGCTTGCATTTTCGGAGAAATCTGCTTCAAGCGATGACTTCACAAGTTCATAACAGTAGACAAATTCACAGTTTGACCAGTTAAGGCCTAGAGAACGTTAATTCCGGCCGATGGCTTCGGATGCACCAAAAACAAGAACTCAAAATTCAACAAACCAAAATCTCATTTGTTCTGGAAATAACCCAAAACTCTCTCGCCGTCTAGCGACAAATTACTGCATTTGGCTCGGAGATTGCTTCTTGCAGAAAACTGCACTTAATAGAAAACTGTATCTGAGCGGAACAACCATCAACGAAATAATTGTTTAGCTGCCTAACTAGGCGCTTCTAGGCCCATAAAATTGGAAATAGCAGAAACTACTGAAATCTGCGACTAAATTGGTCTCAACTCCTTCCTTTCTTAAAGACGTTTGACCCTCCAACATCTCCTTAATTACGACAATAATAGAAACCACAAACCCACATCCTAAAGCCACAACTACCTGTGGAGACAGCGGTGATACCAAGAGGCCCCCGAAGCCAAAACGACCCATATGACAGGGATCGACTCTACTCGTCGCTGCTAGTTGGAAAGTGCCGGTGAGTAGACCAGTGACAACCCATCCCGGAGCAGTTCCAAACCCGAGACCCCCACATCATCCTCTGACTCCACCAAGTAGCCGCCCCTTGAATGCTTCCGAAAATACCCGAGATGGAAGATACTTCTAGCAGTACCATAAGTACTGCTAGACCGACATGGGACTACAACAAGCAAAGAGGGCGATCAGCGTTCTTCTTTTGACAATACTGAGGAGAAGATAACCCCGGGAAAAAGGTTCCGAAGGAGATCAGTGAAGCGACAGGCGGAGCCACATTTATTCCACTCACCAATCATACTGGTTGAGGGTCTCTCCCACACAGTGTACGGAGGGGATAAATATTCCTACAATATTTATTCCGTGCACTATGAAGACTCCATTCACGCTCAAGTCACA